>CAWUFW010003334.1:1555000-1854972 GCA_963921515.1 Calotriton arnoldi
TCCCCGACTCAAGTACTTGATTTAGGAGGGGGGTTAGATATGAACTAATCATCCCGGAAACCAGGTGCATGACCATTGGTGGACATGGGTCATTCAGGGAACCAGACTTGGTTGCCAATAAGATTCTTTTTTTTTTTTAAATATTTTTATTTGTGCATAATAAACAATCATTTATATACAAACAATCATTATAGATCATTGTCAAGAAATCATCACACATGTCAAAAAATGAAAAGAAAGATAAAGTATAAGAATTATGCACATTTTATCCATTTAGTCCACCCACCCCCCCACCCCTTCAGCTCTTCACCCCTTCAGCTCTTCACCCCTCCCATCCCACCCATAAGGAGTTGGACTCATTCATTTAGCTAATGATTTCTCAAGCCATGTAGTTAGTTGTGCCCAGATTTTTAAACCTTTAGATCTGGCCCGCATTCCCCTTTTTGCATATATAGCCCTCTCAAAATTATAGTTTGCCAGCAACCGAGAAAACCATTGATGATAAACAGGGGGGTTTGGGTCCAGCCACGCCGAAGCCAGACATAATCGTAGTATCGCCATACCGATAAACATAAGTTCTTCTCCTTGCTGTCCTTGTATTTGTGAGTCTACACCAAGTCCAATCAGAGACGGGGAGAGAAGATAGCCAACCCCTAATATTTCTTTTAAAAAATTAGAGATTTCCTGTTTCAAGCTAATTAATGAATTACACGAGCAAAACATATGATCTAAATCCGCCTGATATAGTGCACATCTAGGACAGAAAGTTCCTTTACCTGTCCCCCACTTAGAGATTTTTTTGGGGGTATAATAAAGTGAGAAGCAGGATTTATAATATTGTGCCTGAAGCCGAGCTGGAATTAAGATTTTCTGCGCCAGTTCAGCTGAATGAAAAAATAGGTTTTCCTGTATGCCTATTTCTATTTTCCAATTTGCTGCTCGTGCCTCCATATCATCTGGCATTAATGAGTTAAAAAAGCTATACACATCCCCGATAGAGAGCAATCCATTTCTCCTTAATCTATCTATCATATAGTTATTAGTAAAACCACTTGGGCCTCCTCCTTTTTTTGATAGAAAATCTCGAATTTGAAGATATTTATAAAAATCTCTCCAGTCTAGATTATATGTCTCTTTAAGATTATCAAAGCTGACTATATCGGTTAAAGAGTAGAAATCGCCGAGCTTAGATAGTCCGGCATCACACCATCTTTTAATAATAGGGCCTTTGAAGATTTCCGGCAAATTAGGGTTATTACTGATCGGTGTGTAATGACTCAAACGACCCAACCCTAACAATTTCCGAGTCAGTCTCATGATCCTATGCCCACCTATTAATGATTTAAAACGAACCTTCTTGTAATGACTATCGTTCACATACCTCCAAAGCCAACCCCATGCGTCTTTACCCATTATGAGTTCTATAGGTGTTGGTATTTCCTCCATATTGCTATCTTTTGGTTGTTCCGAGATCAAAGTTATATTAGATAATAAGGTAGTGGCCCAATAATATAATCTTATATTTGGTAAAGCCAGCCCTCCCCCGTTTCTTGATAAAGATAAAAATTTATATGCTCTCCTAGGCTTTTCATATGCCCAGATAAAGCGAGAAAATAGATCTTCAATTTTTTTCAAACAGATAGTGGAAAATTCTAGAGGAATTGCCCTTAAGAAATACAAAAATTTGGGAAAAAAAATCATTTTAATTATATTACATCTGCCGATGATTGATAAGTGTAAGTTATGTAGTCTCATTAATTCAATTTTTGTTTTAGCGATCAGAGGGTCAATATTATCATCAACAATTTTATCGACGTTAGCTAGAATATCCACTCCAAGGTATGTGGCTTTTTCCACTTGCCTAATGTTGTTAACCATACTGACATTATTACAGACTATTTGAGTTTTAGTACTATTAAGAGAATACCCCGAGAGTTGCCCAAATCTCACCGCCGCCGCTTCTAGCTCAACTATAGCTGCTTCAGGATCAGGGGTAACTATCGCAATATCGTCAGCATAAGCCAAGGTTTTGGTTTTCCCACCCCTAGATGCGATAGATCTAATATTCCCGTTATTTTCCAATTGCCGCAGAAAGGGGTCTATATACAGAGCAAACAGCAACGGAGAGCTCGGGCAACCCTGCCGGGTACCCCTAGTTATTTCAAATGAGTCTGTAAAAGCCCCGTTTATGAAGAGTTTCGCACTGGGATGGAAATAAAGCATCTTAAAAGCAAGTGTTAGCTTTTTACCTATTCCAACCCTTGACAGGGTCTCCCAGAGATAAAACCAGGAGACCCTATCAAAGGCTTTTTCAGCATCCAGTAATATAAGTGCTGTTGGCTCGCCGGAAATATTAGCGGCGTCAAATAGTGAAATAACTCTTCTAATGTGATCAGTCGTGCCACGTCCTGGTATAAAACCATGTTGGCGAGGTGAAACGACCTTGTGAATAACAGCTGCTAAACGAGTAGCAAGAATTTTAGAATAGATTTTACTGTCAGCATTGATCAACGTAATGGGGCGATAAGAGCCGGGTTCCAATGGTGATTTATGTTTTTTAAGAAAAACGATAATTTTGGCCGTGTCCAGGACTGCGGTGGATTGCCCCCTTCAAATACATGCAACATTAACTGTAACATCCATTCTTTCAGTTGTGTAGCAAATTTTTATAAAACTCTAAGGGTATGTTATCTAAACCTGTGGCTTTACCGCTGGGAAGACTATTAATACAAAGCAGAATATCCAGCCACTGAGGGAGTTCCTCAAGTTGCTGCTGTTCCTCTTGTGAAAATTGTGCAACTGGACTTTGATTAAGATATGAAGTAACATTACCCAGATGTTCAGGAGTATCCTCATGATATAGGCTTTTATAATAGGAATAAAATACCATACGAATACCCTCTGGATCTAGGGTTCTCCCTCTAACAGGATCATTAATCTCAGCTATTGTATTCCGAGTTATTCTTTGTCTTGCTCTAGTTGCAAGATGATGCCCTACCTGTTCACTACATTCATATGCCTTCTCACGCCAAACAACTAGCCTATCTGCAGCTCTCTTGGCTATCATTTCAAGAATTATTGACCTAGCTACCATCACTTTTAAATGTGCTTCTGAAGCGTCTCCGCCCTGCTGGAGTGCTAAAATCAAATCATCTTCTGCGGCGGCCAAGCTACCTTGCATATCCTTAAACAACTGTAACCTTTCTTTATTCATGGTTAGTGAAAAGCTCAATGTCTCCCCCCGTATTCCAGCTTTAAATGTGTCCCAAACTATATCCATCCCAGCACTTCCTATATTCTCCTTAAAAAATTGGGGTATCCACTTCCTCATATGCTCACAGTATTCCTCATTCAGCAATAACGAACGTTCAAAACTCCAGTTGGATTTACCCATATTTCCAGATCCCCACCCCATAAGTTCTATTATTAAAGGATTATGGTCAGCTAATATGCGTGGAGCTTTCTCGATCGCACACGCATGAAGAATAGTACGTGATACTAAAAAAGAATCTAATCTTGCATGTTTATTATGTGGAAAAGAAAAATATGTAAAACCCGGGTCCATGGGGTTCTGCCAGTTCCAGACATCAGAGAGTGCTTGTTCACAACATAGAGTCCTCAAGGCTCTAAAAACCTTGGGTTTCCGACCGTTATAAATCCACCCATTATCAAGGGCGATATTTTGGCTGGCAGGCAGATTTATATTTAAATCCCCACATAGAATTATGGGTATCGGCCAAGTAGCTAATTCGTTGTTTATATAGTCAAATACAGTTGGATCATCTAGAGTGCTACCATAAATAGTACAAATTGTGAATGGATCCCCATTATCCCTGCGACATTCTGTAATTACCCATCGCCCGTTCTGATCAGCTATTGTTCGAGTAAATTGAATAGCGCGATTAGATGTCAGAATTGCTACCCCCGCGTTTTTGAATTCTGGGTCGTGGCCCCCACCAATGTATAACCAAGTGTTTCCAGCAAGTGTATCTGTGTTCTTTCTATATGCGTTTCCTGCATGCAGATAACATCAGCTTTCAACAATCGTAGCCCTGCTGCAGTGTTCCGCCGTTTTTTTACATCGTTAAGGCCACAAATATTAATTGACGCTATACGCAGTTTACTCATTAATGATAGCAGTCTGTAGCCATAAAATAAAAATAAAAATATCCAAAACCAACTCCCAGAGTGCCAACCCCTTCCCTCCTTTTCCCCCCCTTAACCCTAACCCAACCTGAATCCAGCCCCCCCCCTCCCCCCACCTATCACTGAGGTTGCGCCAGGATAATGGAGTCTGAGTAGTCGTGACCCGTACCCCCCCCCGCGGCCCGAACCTTCACCCTTCTCTATTATTATCCTGTAGAATTCAGAGTGATACCCCCCTTCCCTTTCTTCTCTTTCCCCTCTTCTGTTGCATTCTGGCTTAAAAACAATCATGCTCTTAAAGAAAACCACAGTTTCATTGAAATATAAATCTTTAGAGAGAAAAAAGACCGCCCAGAAAGAGATAAAGGCAAAAAATCAAATCCTGTGTCCGATATCCACATCACCTAGTGAAAAATTCTTCATAAATCTTATTTTGTCTAAAAAAAATTATTTTAATTTTTTTTTGTCTTATTTTATCTTATTTATGGCTTGTAATCTCTTGCAAATACTCTTGAGCCTGAATTTCGGAGGTGAAGCTACGCGTGACTCCCTTAAATATGATTTTTAGGCGTGCAGGATTCTGGAGATAGACTGTAGCACCCAATTGTTGAAATGGCGCAAAGAGTTGTCTCGTCCTCCATCTGCGCTCCACAGTGGCATGAGCAAAATCAGGCCGAGTAAAAAAGGTAATACCATTAAATTCTTTTTTGTTTTCAGGCCTTGCGAGATCATAGAGCAGCTGTCGTAGGAGAAAATTACCAAAGTAGATCAGCATAACTCGTGGGTATTGTGAGGAGGAGGAAGAGGTAGATCGTTTAGAGAGTATTAATGGAAAGCGATGAACTCGCTGTAGTTCCTTATCCCAATCCCAAGAATGTAAATCCGGGAAGGCTCCCTTAAAGAGTTTAATCATGAAAGCCTTAGGGTCATTCCCTCCACTCCCTCCGGGATGCCAAGAACGCGAAGATTGTTGCGACGTAGTCGATTTTCTTGCTCCTCGACTTTGAGCATAAGATCTTTGACGATGCCATCATGTTCCAATCCTTGTGTTTTCAAGATAGCAGTGTCTTTCTCAAGGTTTTCGGTGCATACCTCAACTGAAGCCATACGATCTGCAATTTCGATGCACGTCTTACCCACTTTCCTTATGGTGCCTTGAAGTTTCTGAGTTGCAAGACGCGATCTTCGACTATCAACCTTGACCTCCTCTTGAAAATTCTTAATGGATTGTAGCACTTCTGTCAAGGTGGGTTCCCCTTTTGAAGCAGTTGCCCCCTCAGTGGAGTTTCCTGGGGTGTATAGTTCTCTCATGAACACATCGTTGACTCTGTCAAAGCTGATAATTGAGAAGCAGAGTAGTCCCATCTGAGATCCATCGAGCTACCCTGATCTAAAATCTCGCATTTCTTATGTCGACTGGGTCTCTTTTTCAAGAATTTTTTCCCCTGCGTGGAGGCTTTCACAAATAGTTCTGAGTCTGTGCTGCTACCCCAATTCTGGCTTCCATCTTCACTAACATTGGATACACTTCCAGCCGAGATTTCAGATTCATCTGTAAGTGAGTAAAATGTATCCGTGTTGTCAGGCGTTTTGGGCGGGAGAGCCAGCATATCCTTGTTTATTAAATTGCTTTTCTCTGCAGCAATAGCACTATAAATTTGTGGATTTGATAGGTCATCAATGGGACAAGGTATTAATAGTTTATAGCTGTTGTCTTCCAGAGCAGTTCCCACACTGGTAGCTGGGCTAGACTGTGAGATCGGTGCTTTACTAGCCATTGCACTTTCTAAATGCGGCACAGATTCCTTGAAACCCATCTGATCAACCGGGCCATCTGTTTGAACCACTTCTCCCAGCACCACAGTATGCGTTTTCTGATCAATTGGAGCAAATATATTAGTGATGAGTGGTTGTCCATCCTGCAGGTTTTGACCGCTATCTGTGCTTTTAGAATTCTTCCTTTGTATTTTTTTTTGTTTAACTATCCGTTCAGTCTTTTCTATAGAACTAGCTTTTTCGTTTTGTTCCCTATTTTTCGCTCCCCGTGTGTCAAGACGCTTCTGGCGGCTTTCAGCTACTACTGGATTAGGCTGAAAAGGTTCTTCCCCCTGTGAACCTGCCAGTAAAGTACTTTTGCCTTTGCTCGCTTTTGCTCCCCGCCCTGCCATCCTTACTTGATCAGAATACTGGATACAGATACAATGTATCCTAGCTGCTGTCCGGGAAACACCGCCACTCCTGCGATTCACCTTCCTTTCCCGCGCGCACGGCAGGATTCTGTAGATTGCAGAGCACACAGCCAACGCCACGGAAGGATCCCGCCGCAGGGCCGCGAAACCAGAGGATGCAGGTGCGGAGCGAGCCGGGAGCACAGCAAGCCCGGGGAGATTCCCCAGCACCGCAGAGACCAACACTTCACGCCTCGCCCGGTGATCATCGGACACTGACGGTATTACAGTTGCTCCATAAATCGATTCAAGCTTTTTCGAGCATGTTCAGGGTATTTCTAGTTTATAGGGACAGGACTGTTTTTCCTTAAGTTCCAAGGACCGGAGCAGCAGGAGCGGCGGCTACTCAGACGCCATCTTGCCTCCGGTTGCCAATAAGATTCTATTCACCTTTTCTGGAGTGAAGGAACTAAAGCTAGTTAATTGGCACTGAGGCGTTATGTCCTCCAGTGCTACTTGAACACAGATGGAGACAAAATCAGAACAACACCAACAAAAGCACCTACATCGCCTTGCACCTCAAAGAGCTCCACTGGATCACAGTCCACAAACAATTGCTCTTCAAACTCCTCACACATACATGCAAAGCCTTACAGAACATTGGTCCCACGTACCTCAACAACTGCATAAACTCCCACAAACCCACCAGACAACTCCGTTCAGCCTGGCTCCTACTCACACCCGGCACTGCAAAACCAGATCCAGCGGTTGTGCCTTCTCCAGCCTTGCTCCTAAAGCTTGGAGCAACATGCCCTTGCTCATCAGACCGTCCTCCTCAGTTATTGAATTCCACCAGACACTGAGAACCTGGCTCTTCACCTAGCCCTGACCCTGATTTGGCCTATAGAGCTCTTGCTTCAGCAGCAGGATACCCTCCTAGGTGAATTGTGTGCTGTACAACTACATGTAACATAACATAGCATAGTGGGTGAGTTGTGTGCTGTACAACTACATGTAACATAACATAGCATAACGTAACGTACCATAACGTAACTGTTGGAAATGGCCCTTTTGCAGGGTTATCCCAAACTTTTGGCTTTTTCCTCCTATTTTTCCCTGACCTGTTTGTGTTGGTTTTAGGACTCTGGGTACTTTACCACTGCTAATCAGTGCTAAAGTGCATATGCTCTCTGTGTAAATTGTGTTATGGATGGGTGTTTCCATGATTGGATATTTGATTTACCTGTTAGCCCCTAGTAAAGTGCACTGCGTGTGCCAGGGCTGGTGAATCAAATGCTACTCGGGGGCCTGCAGCACTGGTTGTGCCACCCCCATGAGTAGCCCTGAAAACGGTAACTCAGACCTGCCATTGCAGAGTCTGCGCGCAGTTTGTAACTGCCATGTCGACTTGGCCAGTGCACACACTGGTCGGTCCCTAACCTTCCCTTTTCTTACATGTCAGACACCCCTCAGGTAGGCCCAAGGTACCCCTGTGGGCAGGGTGCAGTGTCTAGGTAGGTCAGGAAAGGGCTGAAGAGACCTGGGTTGCGATGGGGGAAGGGGGAGGAGATTTCCCTGCACCTCAAAGGGCCTGCTCTGCCTCTGACAAATGCCGTCTCCACCTCCTGCCAGGAATTCACACCAGAGAAGGCAGAACTGGTTCTGGCCGGGCACAGGCCCTCTCTGCCTAAGAGATCAAAGGATTTTTGGACATAAATACTGGGTTCCAGACCCCTGGATTTTAGAACTCATCTGGACAAGAAGACTGCCAAGAAGAAGAGCCGGAGAAGCTGCGAAAAGGAACGACTGCTTTGCTGGGTGCTTTGCTGGGCTGACCTGCAGTGGCTGCTCCTGTCTTGAGCAGTGAAAGGCCTGGACTGGACTTTCTGCAACCTAATTTGTGAGTCTCTCCAAGGGCTTGAGGTAGAGCTTGCCCCCTGTGCACAAAGTCTCAGGAACAGCAAAGACTTCAAGTTCTTCGACCCGCAGCACTGGGGACTGTGTGTTTTGTGCTGCAACCCGAAGAACACCAACTCGACGACGTCTATGATGCCACTGCCGACTCCGTGTCCTGAAGGCACCGCAGAGGGCACCGCCGCGCCGCTGCACCGCAACCCTGGTCTCACCGACAACGCCTGTTGACGCCGCTACTGAGCCGCTGCTTGCACCGCAACCTGTGGGCACCGCACTCCGCACCGCCTTGCTTCACGCTGAAGCTTTGGCACCGCAGAGAGCACCGCCGCAATGCCGCACTGCAACCCTGGTCTCACCGACGACGCCTGTTGACCCCGCCACCGAGCCGCTGCTTGCACCGCGACCTGTAGGCACCGCACTCTGCACTGCCTCGCTTCACGCCAAAGCTTTGGCACCGCAGAGAGCACCGCCGCAATGCCGCACCGCGTCCCTGGTCTCACCGACGACGCCTGTTGACGCCGCCACCGAGCCGCTGCCTGCACCGCGACCTGTGGGCACCGCACTCCGCACAGCCCAGCTTCACGAGGACGCCTTGGCATTCCTGACGCCGCCACTTCCCGCCGAAATCGATGCCGCTGCTTGCACCGTGGTTCGAGGGCACCGCTCGTAAATCACACAGCGCAGCACCCTCATCCCACACCGCAGCCTTGGCCCACCGACACCGGCACCATCGACTCCCGCTCATCAGCCGACGAAAGCGATTCAGCCGCGACGACGCCGCTGCTTGCACCGCGACCTGCTAGCACCGTGACGAGCACCGCCTTCATCTCGCACCGCGACCCTGGTCTCACCGACAACGCCATCTGATGCCACCACCGAGCCGCGACCTGGAGGCACCGCACGCCGCACTGCTGCGCTTCGCACCGCAGCACCCGACGCCTGTTGGCGCCAGCGCTCTTGATCCCATCAGAAAGGGGCTCGACCTGCAACGCAAGTGACTTCAAGGGCCCCATCGCCCGGCATTTCTGAAAGGTACTGTTTGCGGGTCTTCCCAACACCGTAGCTGGCCTGCGACCCCGCGGTCAGCCAGAACTGTTTTGGATTTGTGTGTTCACGACGCCGTGGTAGCCCGGACGGAGCTATCCACAGAAGGAACTCTTTTTAATCAACGTATTTTTGAACTGTGAACTTTTAAGTATAGTATTGTGGATTTTTATCGTTTTTGGTCTTGTTTTAATTATATAAAAATATTGGATATTTTTCTAAACCAGTGTGGTGTCCTTTTGTAGTGCGAACACTGTATTACTGTTGGTTATGTGCAAATGCTTTACACACTGCCTCTAAGATAAGCCTGGCTGCTCGTGCCAAGCTACCAAGGGGTGAGCAGGCGTTATTTTAGACGTGTAACTCCCTTATCTTGACTAGAGTGGCGGTTTTTGCCTGGCTTTGGCCCACGCCCTAGCCTACCAAAAATCCAATTTCTAACATTCGTTGTCAGCGGTGAGGATAGGACTTGCGTTTGCACTTGACTTACAGTGATTGGTGTGCACTACTACCATATCGCAGACCATTACGTACCACATACTATTTTCTTTTGGTCTATTTTTGCCTTTCCATTGGTTTTGAACTTGAACTTTCTAGTACAACATGCCTGAATCAATTGCATCATCTGTTGCATCATTGGAAGTGGCCTTTGAGGAGGAGAGGTTAGAAACCTACAATGTTAAGGAGTTGAAGGCGATCTGCAAAAACCTCAAAATCCAAATCAGAGGCCTCACCAGAAAAGAGGAGCTACAAAAGGCGCTGAGGGCCTGGGTAGCGGCCAGACATGCTAGTGAGCAGTCAGGGGATCTTAGCCTGGAGGTGGAGGAGCCTATTCCAAGGGTGGATGTGCTTTTGGGAGGGGGGGCACCCTCTGAACCAGGCAGCAGCAGTGCCTTGTCCCCAGAGGACCTGGAGGACAGGCGGGAAGCAAGGAGAGTTGCTGTAGAACTGAAGAAGCTTAAGTTAGCCATGGAAGAGAAAAGGATGATGTTAGACCATGAGTTTAAAATGAGAGAGCTGGACTGGGAAGCCAGTAGGGCTAGGCCCAGCCCAGATGGTGGCAGCAAAAGTGTTAGGTCCAGTACTGAGGAAGAGGTACACACACGCACAGATTTGGGGCCCTGCTTCAAGAAGGGGGTTGACATACACCAGGGGGTTCAGGATTGTGAGGGTACTCCAGTGGTGCGCAGTGTCCCTGAGGTGGATTGGGGAACTGGCACAGGGGATCATTTTCCTGATAGTGGGAGGGACACTCTACTGACTCTAGATGAGAGATGCAGGGAGAGGGGTTCCCCGATGATAGAAGCCCTAGTAAGTGAGTATGGAGACCAGCCAGAAGAGTATGGGTTAAGAGACCGCAACAGTCAGACACTGTCACACCAGTCTTGTGAGAATGATGTGGGGTACTTGTCTGAGGCACTGGATGGATGGGTGAAGGGTAGTTTGGTTAACACATGTGTGGGGCTGTGTGATTCAATTATTGGAGAGCATATTTTAAGTCCCTGTTTTCCAGAGCTATGCCAACACCCAGTGGATTGTGAGTTCTCTGACCCCAGGGAGCTTGCACTGGAGGCAGACCTTTTGGTGGATTCCAGAGGGTCTGGAGAAGCATCTGGGGGTGACCTGGAAGGAAGCGGCTTAGGTATTTTCCAACCGAGGGTGGTGGGAAAGGTTTGTGGTAGCCCAGATAGGTCCCGGTGTCATGGGAAGGGTGTAGGGACTCACGTCCTGTCTCCGCAGAGAAGGAGTGGGAATGGGCTGCGGCCCAAGGTGCCCAAAACCCGGTCCCAGAGCCTAGGTGGTTCCAGGAGGGAACACCAGGTGGGGAGCCTAGGCTGTACTGGTAGGCCGTCGGTTGAGGGGGCCTCCTAGTGGCAGGAGAACGTGGAGTGTCTGTAAACAGAGCTCCAGCGGTTCTGGTGTCTGGCGGTGCCGCTCCTAAGTGGAGGGTGCAGAAGTCCAGATGGAGGGGTGAGAGGGGGATGCGTTCCCCAGTGGGAGAACCAGTGGGTCAGGGGCCAGCCAGAAGGGCTGGGCCCCCTAGGAGTGACCATGGTGACACCACTTCTGTCCTGGGGGATCTTCGCGCACTGTCAGATGGACAGGGGTCGGGAGATCTGTGCCAGGCGGACTGTCACACAACACATGAGTCATGTGTTACCCTCAGGGGGAGCATGCGTGCTCCCAAGGAAGTCCTGGTGTGCCGGGCAGGTGCTCAGCTGCAGGGTTTAGTCCCTGGGTTGGGAGGCCAGGTTCAGGTCCTGCCTGACCCGGAGGGAAGGACGACTGTAAGCAGTGTCCTGACCGGTCTATCTTCTAGGGGTACCACTCCCGGTGGGAGGGTGCAGAACTCTGGAAGGGGGTGCAGAGGGAGGGAGTCCTCGCCTCTGACCTCGGTTCAACCCAAGGGTTTAGATCCTAGGGTGGTGGATCAGTTGCAGGGTCAAGGCCCTGAGCTGGTGGAAGAATTGTTGGGGAAGGCTGATTCCAGCACCCTGGCAGTTTTTGGTTCGGGGGTGCTTCTCCTGGGAGGAGAGGGCGGAACCCCGGAAAGAGAGGTAAGGGGAGGAGGGCCTTGCCCGAGACCTCTAGTCAGCCTGAGGGTACAGACCCTGGGCTGGTGTACCAGTTGCAGGATAGCACCCCTGAACTGGTAGGCGAATTGTGCAGGACACCTGCCACAGGTGCCCTGACAATTCTGGAAGGGGGTACCGCTCCAGGTGGGAGGGTATAGAGCCCCATGGAAGAATACCAGGTGTGGGAGAGCCTTCCCCAGTCCCTTGTTCAGCCTCAGGGTACAGACCCTGG
The DNA here is from genome assembly GCA_963921515.1 of Calotriton arnoldi. Classification (NCBI taxonomy): domain Eukaryota; kingdom Metazoa; phylum Chordata; class Amphibia; order Caudata; family Salamandridae; genus Calotriton; species Calotriton arnoldi. The sequence goes on from CAWUFW010003334.1 coordinate 1,567,081, forward strand.
GCTGGTGTACCATTTGCAGGATAGCACCCCTGAACTGGTAGGCGAATTGTGCAGGACACCTGCCACAGGTGCCCTGACAATTCTGGAAGGGGGTACCGCTCTGGGTGGGAGGGTACAGAGCCCCATGGAAGAAGACCGGGTGTGGGAGAGCCCTCCCCAGTCCCTTGTTCAGCCTCAGGGTACAGACCCTGGGCTGGTGTACCAGTTGCAGGATAGCACCCCTGAACTGGTGGGCGAATTGGGCAGGATACCTGCCACAGGTGCCCTGACAATTCTGGAAGGGTGTACCGCTCCAGGTGGGAGGGTACAGAGCCTCAGGGAGAAAGACCAGGTGTGGGGGAGCCCACCCCCGCCTCCTATCCAGCCGCAGGGTACAGACCCTGGGCTGGTGGGCCAGTGTCAGGATGCCATACCTGACTTGGCAGGGGGGAAGAATGGAGACAGGGTGCCAGGCACCTGGGGTTACTGCCCCCCACTCTCTGATGCCGCAACGGTTGGAGTGGCCTGAAAGGCATGAGGCCTGGCTCTCATCACTGACAGTTGGCAGTGACCACTGTGGCTGGCTGTCCGGAGGGACAGAGTTGCCCCTGGGAGGGGAAAGGAGTCGCACCCGGAGGTGGACTGGGCCACACTGTTGTGTTGGCCATGAGGGTACTGTCTGCCTGTTGGGACACATCTGTGAGCCAAGTAAGTTTAGGTGCTGCACAGATGGGGTCCACAGGTGAGGAGAAGGGTTCCCCATGGGTCGGCTTAGTGGGCCCTGAGAGTATGGATAGAGGGATCCAACTAGGTTCAGGAAGGCGTAGAACGGGAAGAAAACCCTGCTGTTGCGGGCCAGGTTCCATGTTCTATCGCCCCAAGCAGGGAAGCCCTTCGAGATATGGATTGGTCTCCCTGGCTTTAGGCTGGAAGGGGGTTGTGTTGGAAATGGCCCTTTTGCAGGGTTATCCCCAAACTTTTTGCTTTTTTCTCCTATTTTTCCCTGACCTGTTTGTGTTGGTTTTAGGACTCTGGGCACTTTACCACTGCTAATCAGTGCTAAAGTGCATATGATCTCTGTGTAAATTGTGTTATGGATGGGTGTTTCCATGATTGGATATTTGATTTACCTGTTAGCCCCTAGTAAAGTGCAATGCGTGTGCCAGGGCTGGTGAATCAAATGCTACTTGGGAGCCTGCAGCACTGGTTGTGCCACCCCGTGAGTAGCCCTGGAAAACGGTAACTCAGACCTGCCATTGCAGAGTCTGCGCGCAGTTTGTAACTGCCATGTCGACTTGGCCAGTGCACACACTGGCCGGTCCCTAACCTTCCCTTTTCTTACATGTCAGAAACCCCTCAGGTAGGCACAAGGTACCCCTGTGGGCAGTGTGCAGTGTATGTGAAAGGTGGGACATGCCCTGGTGTGTGTGGCATGTCCTGATAGTGAATTACAGCCAATTTCGTTTTTCACTATTGCAAGGCTACCAGTTCCCCATAGGATAGAATGGGAGGTTTGTTTATAACATCTTATAAACATAACTGGCCCAGGGAATTCGGTAAGAAAATAGAATTTAGTATGCCTGAACTCAGAATCTAAAGATGCATCTTTTAGTGAAGGTGATTTTTACATTCTGTGTTTGAAAATACCACTTTTAGAAAGTGGGTATTTTCTTGCTCAGTCATCCTGTGTGCCTCTGCTGGAATGTGGATTGCCTGTCTGGGTTTTGGATAACAGAAGGCTGGGGGAGCGGGAGGGACGCCAGATGGTCTAGGTAGGTCAGGAAAGGGCTGAAGAGACCTGGATTATGATGGGGGAAGGAGATTTCCTTGCACCTCAAAGGGCCTGCTCTGCCTCTGACAAATGGCGTCTCCACCTCCTGCCAGGAATTCACACCAGAGAAGGCAGAACTGGTTCTGGCCGGGCACAGGCCCTCTCTGCCTAAGAGATCAAAGGATTTTTGGACATAAATACTGGGTTCCAGACCCCTGGATTTTAGAACTCATCTGGACAAGAAGACTGCCAAGAAGAAGAGCCGGAGAAGCTGCGAAAAGGAACGACTGCTTTGCTGGGTGCTTTGCTGGGCTGACCTGCAGTGGCTGCTTCTGTCTTGAGCAGTGAAAGGCCTGGACTGGACTTTCTGTAACCTAATTTGTGATTCTCTCCAAGGGCTTGAGGTAGAGCTTGCCCCCTGTTCACGAAGTCTCAGGAACAGCAAAGACTTCAAGTTCTTCGACCCGCAGCACTGGGGACTGTGTGTTTTGTGCTTCAACCCGAAGAACACCAACTCGAAGACGTCTATGATGCCACTGCCGACTCCGTGTCCTGAAAGCACTGCAGAGGGCGCCGCCACAATGCCGCACCGCAACCCTGGTCTCACCGACGATGCCTGTTGACGCCGCCACCGAGCCGCTGCTTGCACCGCAACCTGTGGGCACCGCACTCCGCACCGCCTCGCTTCACGCTGAAGCTTTGGCACCGCAGAGGGCACCACCGCGCCGCCGCACCGCAACCCTGGTCTCACCGATGCCGCCTGTTGATGCCGCCACCGAGTCGCTGCTTGCACCGCGACCTGTGGGCACCGCACTCCGCACCGCCTTGCTTCACGCCGAAGCTTTGGCTCCGCAGAGCGCACCGCTGCAACGCCGCACCGCAACCCTGGTCTCACCGACGGCGCCTGTTGACGCCGCCACCGAGCCGCTGCTTGCACCGCGACCTGTGGGCACCGCACTCCGCATCGCCTCGCTTCACGCCGAAGCTTTGGCACCGCAGAGAGCACCGCCGCAACGCCGCACCGCGACCCTGGTCTCACCGATGACGCCTGTTGACGCCGCCACCGAGCCGCTGCTCGCACCGCGACCTGTGGGCACCGCCCTCCGCACCGCCCTGCTTCACGAGGACGCCTTGGCCTTCCTGACGCTGCCACTTCCCGCCGAAATCGACGCCACTGCTTGCACCGTGGTTCGAGGGCACCGCTCGTAAGTCACACGACGCACCACCCTCATCCCACACCGCAGCCTTGGCCCACCGACACCGGCACCATCGACTCCCGCTCGTCAGCCGATGACAGCGCTTCAGCCGCGACGACGCCGCTGCTTGCACCGCGACCTGCTAGCACCGTGACGAGCACCGCCTTCATCTCGCACAGCGACCCTGGTCTCACCGACGACACCATCTGATGCCGCCACCGAGCCGCTGCTCGCACCGCGACCTGGGGGCACCGCACGCCACACCGCTGCGCTTCGCACCGCAGCACCCGACGCCTGTTGGCGCCAGCGCTCTTGATCCCATCAGAAAGGGGCTCGACCTGCAATGCGAGTGACTTCAAGGGCCCCATCGCCCGGCATTTCTGAAAGGTACTGTTTGCAGGTCTTCTCGACACCGTAGCTGGCCTGCGACCCCGCGGTCAGCCAGAACTGTTTTGGATTTGTGTGTTCACGACGCCATGGTAGCCCGGACGGAGCTATCCACACAAGGAACTCTTTTTAATCAACGTATTTTTGAACTGTGAACTTTTAAGTATAGTATTGTGGATTTTTATCGTTTTTGGTCTTGTTTTAATTATATAAAAATATTGGATATTTTTCTAAACCGGTGTGGTGTCCTTTTGTAGTACGAACACTGTATTACTGTTGGTTATGTGCAAATGCTTTACACACTGCCTCTAAGATAAGCCTGGCTGCTCGTGCCAAGCTACCAAGGGGGTGAGCAGGGGTTATTTTAGACGTGTAACTCCCTTATCCTGACTAGAGTGGCGGTTTTTGCCTGGCTTTGGCCCACGCCTAGCCTACCAAAAATCCCATTTCTAACAGTAACATATAACATAACATAACATAGGCAGAGTGATGGACAACATTAAAGCATTCACTTGCTGATGGACTAATTTGTTCCAGAAAGAGACTTATGTTCACCGAGCCCTTTGAGACAGTATTTCATTTTGCGCTCAAGCAATAGTCTATATAAAGACATCATGATCATTTATAAAAGAGAGTTTCTATTGTCATTTGTGGTGCAGGGGTGTAGGACGTCTTGCATATAACTAACTTATAAATAGAAGAAAACAGATTCAGTAGAGGCTTGTTGGGTTTACCCCAATGTTCCTCACTTTTTTATGTGTCATGGAGAATTTGGTCTAAGCTATTTGGAAAATTATATTTAAATGGCACTATTAGTTTTATAGATATATGCATAGTCTAAACTAGTGGCCCATTTGAATCATGAAATTATCTCAGACTGTAAAAACTTAGAGACCAGTCATAAGTTTCCATTATTAGCATTTATTAAGGATATAAGTTGCATACTCCTCCTTGAATATATTGTGGTTCAATTATATCTGGACTAGGAATTTCTTCTTACAACAAATTTATTAATTGAGAGCTTACCGAGATTAAAAAAGCGACAGTAGGGGCTAGATGTACGTTTTTTCCAGTCGCACAAGGGAATTCGGCCCGTTTGCGACCGCAAAAAAGGTCTGTGCAATGTACAAATCCTTTTTTGCGAATCAGTAACCTATTACCAATTCGCAAAATAGGGTTTACGACTTGCTATTAGGAAGGGGCTTGCCCAGGGCGTTCTTTCCTAATAGCGAGAGGCACTTCTGTGTACAAATTGTTTTGCGGCCGCAATTGCGGTCGCAAAACACTCGCAGTTTACACCTATTTCAAAAAGGTGGTAAGCCACTCCCAAACGGGAAGGGGTCCCCTTCCTCTTTGTGACTGGCAGCCCAAATATTTTTTACGAGCAGGCAGTGGTCCCAAGGACCACTGACTACTCTTAAAAAATTAAACAGAAACTTTCATGTTTCTTTTTTAATTGCATCCTGTTTGCCTTTATTTAAAAAGCAGTCACAGACATGGTGGTCTGCTGACCCCAGCAGGCCACCATCCCTGTGAGTGCTGGCCATTCCCAATGGGGTCGCATATTGCGACCTGCCTCATGAATATTAATGGGGCAGGTTGTTTGCGATCCCATTGGGAATTGCAAACAGTGTCTGAGACACTGTTGTACATTCCATTTTGGTAGTCGCAAAACGACGCAATTTGCGAATCGCAAAATGGAAGGGTCGCACATCGGGCCTAATTCTTAAATTAACTCTGGGTTTAGAACATTGTCCAGGCTTAGTTTCCAATATGTACAAGCAAAGTTTTTTTATCATTATTTAAAATGGGTGTCATTTATTATTTGCTGATATTTCCAAAACGGTGGGTTTTTATTGATCCTGTTGAGTTATGCATGTACAATAACTTTCTGCACAAAGTATGATTGCTTCATGTTTTTTATGAGTTTTATAGAATAGCACAAGTTAAATTCAATGTGCCATTGCTAAGATGAGAACATTTGCACAAATGTAGACCACATTTTTGACGCTCCAGATGTTACTAACTCCTATGATTCGTCATCGTTTTGTTTGGTCTTTAATTAACGCTGTTAAAATGAGATTCACAGTCAATGAGCAGCTTTCTCAAATGAAATTCTTTTCAGGGCATATTTTTATTGGTAGGTTTGCTAATTTTGTATCAATTGTTTTTAAACATATTTTTTTGATATATTAAATAGAATTGAATAGCGTTAGTTGTTGCTTAGACATGGGATAACCGTACACCAGGGAATAAGTAGCCTGTCTCAGGATGCGAAATTCCATTCAAATAGCCACTTCATCTCATGTCATGAGTACATCAAAGCGTTACCGTAATGCATCCGTGGTCATACCTAGAAGTTGTCAATAGAAGCATAATATTTGTACTAACACAGAATTGTCTCAATCAAATAAGAAATGGAGGTATTAAGGCTTGTGTTAGCAGTGGAAAAGTGAAACACATAATAGCAAGGTAATAGTTGAATATATATATATATATATATTATATATATATATAATATATCAAAATTAACATTATTGAGTATATCTAACAACAATTCAAACAGAATTCCTACATTTTTTGGGTGCTGTGAACTATATTGCAAAGTTAGGAGTGCTTGAAACTGGGCATTATTTTGGAAGAGGCACGCGCAAATTGACTATTGCTATGACGTTTTTTAGGTATTATTTTTATTAGTGTTATTATATTATCATTATTAGTTTTAATGTTATTATTCTTATTATTTTTATTGTTATTATTGCTATTTTTACTATTTTTTCTAGCTCTTGTAAAAGGAAGATGAAGAACCATCATTATTAGTAGTAATCGTAGTATTACTCCTACTGCTTCTACTACTATTAATAATAATCATATCTTTATTTTCATTTTTATTGTTTGCACATTGTATTATTAAAATTAAATTATTGATATATTCTCTTTAGCATCTGTTTTTATATTATTCCTTTGCAAGCATTGTCTACAGCAGCAGCAGCCGGTGCATGTAAATGTGGTGGGGTGGGGTGCTGGGGGGGGGAATGTTGACAGACGACAGAATAGGGCAAATTAAGTAAATAACTCCGATTCTGTAATCTGTCGACACTCCCCCCCCCCCCTGCCGACCAACCCCGCCTCACCACGCTTACCTGCACCAGCCGCTCCTGGTCTACAGCATTGTTTTTAAAGATTAACTTTATGCATGTCAACGGCCACACTACAGACAGAAAGTTGTGGTATGAAATTCGGCCTCGTTGTCTTGCTCATGTATATTTTAGGTGGAGAGTCATATTCATTGCTGCATCTGGCGCCAGCCGGTTTCCAAAAAGATAAAGATGGTAAGAGAGGCGAGCGAGGTTAGTAGTCAGGAACGTGGACACCAAGAGCTATTTGTGGATTACAACAGGTGGGTTACAGAAATGAAACGATACATTATAGATGTGAACCAGAAAAACATCCCATAAACGTTGGGAAATGTTTGAGAAAGAGCTCGATCCAACCAGTGGATGACAGAGGATTCTTCTATGAAGTACATGATGTGCCATTTTTGAAATTTAAGTCTGACTTTAAGAGTAATGTATAGAGCAACTTGTGGGTTAACTGATCGGGTTGCATGCCGTACACATGCTAATTTACTAATTTTCTAGACCAGAGTTAGACAAATTATAAGCATTGCAAGCCTACATCTTTGATTTTCCATCAATAAACCGCGAACATTTTTGAGATAGCTTTTATATATTCTAAAAATCTTTTGTTTCAATAAAATTAAGCAAAAAATAAAGCATCTAAAAGGAAAGTTATAGGAACTCATCTTTCGTCCTCATTCCTCTGTATGGTCATGGAACTCCTCAGTGACTTGTAATACCCTTATAATGCACAGCAGCGGGTATTTTATTCCATATATATTGATGTCTGCACACGTCTGCACAATCCATGTCCACTGCAGTCCCATTATGCCCAAGAAAATACAGCAAAAGTCGGGAAATAATTATTTTTCGAGTGTTTTAACATATCTGGGAATAGAATTGGAACTACCTAAATAACAAAATACTGTTATACTTAAAGGAGAGATGTAACAGCAAACAAATGGTCAACAGTGAGATATGGAATACCTCCAGCTTTTGTTTCTGAGAACCCATCCTTCATTAAAATGCATTTTCAGAAGGTCCTGAGTTTAATGCAATGCTGCAACATTTTTCTCTAAATTTAGTATCTTTCCTGTTGTTTGCTTGCTAAGAAGTGCATTTTTCCGATGAATGTGCAGTTTCATCATGTACATAATTCAGATTAACAGAGGGAATTTGGAAAATAGATGAAGCAAATCTAGTGTGAAATGAGGCAAATGTCTGAATAGATTGCGCACTAATACACAAGAATAATGAATGCATGTTATTTGGGCTGCCACACTATGGGAGGCATTGGGTTATGGGAAACACAAGTGTTTTTGTCATAGCTGACAGGATTAGGGCGAAATTAGTGCATTCATATATTATACTGCTTTTCTAAATACGAATGTGAGATGATGATGTTAAAGGAAAATACATTAGGCACGCTTCTGACAGTGGAACGAAAGAATGGAAATGTATGGTGTGAAAGTGCTCCCAAAGTGGCAACCATTTCACTGCTTTTATTTTGGTCATATGAAAAAATGCAAAAATGTTTTTTAGTAGCATATACTGCAAGGTACAGATTCGCCTTTCTGTCAGGTGTTCAATTTTTCCTTTCACCTCGACTTTGTTGTCATAGAAACCATGCTCTTTTTCTTCTGCTAGATTTGGATGAATTCTTTTCCTTGTAAATGACTAATTGTTAGGTATTATGATGCTAGTGCTATGCAGCATTAATTTGTAATTTAAAAAAATATAGCGAAATGTGAAGTGTGGAAAGCCCCATGCCTTTCTTAACCCATTGCGAATAATACGTTTCAGAATTAGTTTTCCTCAAATTTATCAATGCTCTAATTTTTAGGTCTCTAAAAATAATGGGTATTTTATGCAGAATAGCCTTTACTGTCTTGTCATGCAGTATCGATATTGGTACTGTTTCCTATTTCACACGTTACTAGCCTCTGTGTTCTTTTGGGAGTAATAAAAAGGCTTTTCTCTCTCCTATGCGGTTACAGTTGAATAATATCTTCGCACTGTAGGGATGCCTCCCAGATTGTCCTTAATCATTTAAACCCTGTATTGTTGTGTATTTATCATTGAATACCTCACCTACTTTATTTGGAAAACAACATGGACTTAATGAGGCCATGCCATTTTAGTGGTTGGTCAAGCTACAGCACCCAAATTGCCACTCTTAAGGTTCTCTGTGAGATTGGTCAATTTTGATGCTGGTTGTGAATCTTTGCTGGTCCAACTGTATCTTTCAGCCACCTTCAAAACAAATGGCCACGGCCCAAGCCATGGTTTTAACAGTGACCCACTGATGGCTGGTGCAGCTACATTTGACCACATTACTACAATTTTTCAGATATTGCAATGGCTCCGTTTGAAAGCCAGGCTGACGTTAAAAATCATGCAGATGGTAGCTAGGTGACTCCTGAAAAGATTTCCTAAGATCTTGGAACATGAGAGTCTTCAAATGCTACCAGGCAGATCCCAATACTTGCAGTCATCCCCTGGAAACTGTGGCATCTCCAAGAATCTTCTGCAAAGTCCTGTAGATGCTCTACGTTTCTCTGGGGAATTTCCAGGAATGTCCCAGTGCATGGGAGGACTAATTTCACCAAGGTAATCCTAAAGATTAACTTTGTGGGGTGTACAAGCACCCTCCGACAAATGGGGAACTTTGGGAATTTACTCACCAGTACTGCTTCTAATTGCGGTACTGTGAAGGGAGTCCTCACTATTTATACTGTACCACAGGTGCAAGGGTCAGAAGATGAGGTGAACAATAATTTCACCCCAAATCATCTGCAGGTATCCAGCGAGATATGGATAAATCACCTAACCCACAGATTGTTATGGCATGCCTCATCAATGGTGATCTATCCACACCAAGGAAATGCGTTCCGCCTTGGTGGACTCAACCGTGAAGCAGGAGTTTAGACTATCTCTACTGGATCATAACAAAGATCCAGATTTTAGTATTAAAATATCTTAGGGTAATACTTACTAATTGCCTTTTTTAGGGGTGCTCCCACTCTCCAGAGAAGTTAATGCTAAGCATTACCAAGGTGCCTGGGTTTGCGTGCAGAGCATGCATTTCCCTCTTTCACAAGGCTCACGGAATTTAAGAGATTTCCTGATTTCCAGGGAGGAAGAGAAAGATCTACCCACAGGTCAGATCTGGTAGACTCCACCACCAACCCTGGGCATAACAATATGTTGTCTATTGATAGGTTTTAATTAATGGTCTATTATCCTAATTTATTATTTGTATTTGTATTTGTGTTTCAGTGTGAGGATATCCTTGGGTCAATCATCCCTTAATAAAACATATGAATGAAATAAATTAATCAGCACTGATGCCACTCCTAAAGGGGTACTTTTGATCTGCATAAGAAAATTAAGGAGTCCTTATTATCAAAGCAATGCTCTTATCAGGAAATACAGACATGGCTAATGCAGCTCATGGGCGAGGCCAGAAGTTGGTTTACAATATGTATGTCCTTGAAGCATAGGCAATCAGTAGGGGCCCTGAGTAAAGAACAGAGCACTTCATTCAGTAAACCAGTGGCAGTCCCCCTCCAGATCTATGATTCCAAAGCAGTAAGCCCAGCTCTTTATGGAGCTGAACTGTGGGGCTTTGAAGGGATGTATGACCTTATAAAAATCAAAGAACAAGTTCCTGAGGTACCTGGTCTTGCAAACCCGAGAGCATGCTTCTCCAGCCATTAAGGTTGGATTTGGGTAGAGTTCCAATCACAGATAAGGATAAGCTACGCCCTTTACTGTTTTGGTTGCGCATAAGGTCCACTCCTGAGTTGCTCCTGTATGCCATTGCCCTTATGGAAGTTAGTGTACTTGATTATTTTAATAAGATAGTCTGGATACAGAGTATGAAATCCTTACTAGCCGCAATAGGACTAGAGGGCCATTGGAATGTTAAGGACCCGGCACTGCTTCCTAGCAAAGATTCTGTCAAAAAGCAGTACTGGGTCTCGGTAGCACACACTTCACTTATTAACCCATCATGGGGACGTCTAACTATGGAGTTCATGGATTTTAATTTGACCAGTTCTTTTGAACAATATCTAGACAGTATTGAGTCACCTCTAGATAGGAAACTCTATATGCAGTTTAGTTGTGACTCCCTTCCCCTGAACTCCCTCACAGGCTCCTGGCACCATTCTTCCACTATTTCTCAGTTTTGCCCCAGCTGCACTTTTACAGCAGAGACAACTGCCCATGTATTTTTTGCTTGGCCGGTGCACTCTCTCCCTAGAGCCAAATGGCTTAGACCAACTTGCAAACAGCTGGAAACACGCATCTATGGTGAAGCTCTCTGTATCCTTAGATCGGACCCTAGACTGGTGATTGCTTGCTCAGTAGCAACATTTCTGGGTTATATGTGGGCAATTACGAGGAAATTGCTAAAAACATGAGCTAGCTCCTTATCCTCCTATCAGTTGTACTAGTTTTAACCTTATTGTTTGATCATTTTCTATTGATGCCACCTAAAGGCCTTGGGTGGAGTGCACTCTTAGAATGCAGGCAGCGTAGCGGACCATGCTGTTCTCTTTGGAATAGGCAGTGGTTTTTGCTGTCTTGGTTTTTTATTGTGCACCAAGTGGTTAATCCACATATCTACTGTACTGTAGACTATTGCTTGACTGATGTTTTTATTATGCTACCTATGTCTATTTTTTGATTTTATTCTATTTATATGAGCTGTATTGCACTTGAACTTTTATGGTCATATGACCGAAATAAAGTTTTCTATGATGATGACAATATGTATCCTCTAGAATGCTCTGTCAGGATAGTATGAAGATTGCACAAACTCAAGGGGTTACAGGTTGGGGTGATTACTTCCACAGAGTGTGCCTTTTCATTATTTGCATCCAGACCCACTCCCTAAGAAAAGTAGGTGGTTTCCCGGTGCAGATCTTGCATTGCAGTGCCATGCAACCAAATTCAGTGCCAGAGAGGGGAAAGAGGCCTGTGTTTCCCATAAGGGAAGAGGTAGCCAGACAGTGGCGGATCCTCTGCTAATGCGGAGGAGCGTCGCCCCACTGATTTGAGCAGTGAAATAAAGGAAAAATAAAATGATAACTTGATGTTATTATCATTTTGTTTAGTCCTGCTGCGGCAGCCTTATGGGGTGGGTGGGGCTGCTCTGCTCTCAGAACAGTGGAAGGAGTGGTGGGCACACTGTGTAGGTGTGCATGAATGTTTGGCTGGCCATCTCAGGCTGGCCAAACATTCATGCTCACTTTGCATGTTCTCCACCTAGGCTATATTGTAGCCTGGGTGGAGAACATACTCAGGCTCTCACTGCCTGTCTGAGAGCCGAACCATGGCGCACACAGACCAATCACAGCGCTGCATTGCAGCGTTGTTATTGGCTTAGGGGAGCTGGGTGTGCTTCCTGTTCCGGTCGGAGCGAGGAACTACGGAGGAGAGACGCAGCAAGGAAGTGGCAAGGAGGTAAGTTTCTTCTTTCTTCTTTATTTGTACCTCCACCTTGCTCACCACCCCCGATTCATGCCAGCCGCCTACCTCCACCCTTATAGAGTCTGTCAACCTCCATCAAATGCCACGGCTCCACACCACACCCTCACAGAATGTTGAGGGTGTAGAAACCACCAGCCATTATGGTGCACAGGTTTTTTTTTTTTAAGGCAGAGGTTAATATCATAATCAGAGGTTGTTTAATGCTGTGCGACTGATGTAGGATGATTCATTTTTCACCTGTCCCACATGGAAGTGAGATGTGGCTTATGTAAGATCACCCTACATCTTTTGCTTATATTTTGTTTGTATTTAGTGCTGTTCGGAGATATATATTTTAAATCTGTTTCACTTTGAGTACCATTTTTAATGTATTAATTATATTTGTACAGCTTTGTGCTAGCGATATCATCAACATAGCACCTTTCACATCGAAGACAATAGAAGCTCTAACAAACAAAGTAGATATATAATTTAAAAATGTGTATGGGGGAGGGGTGACAATGTTGAGTTAGAAGGGCAATGTTGTTTTCTTGTTGGGAAGAATGTTGGAGAGCTGGATCCGTAAGGATTTCCAGAAATTAAAATGTTTGCGAACTAGTTATACTTTTCATGGAGTTTTGATCCAAAACAGTAGAAGGCATGTTTTATGACTTTGGATTTCATTTTCTTGGTATGTCCAGTAAGAGTCATGATGTGCTTATGAAGTTAAAGGGATCCTTTGTGATGCCTTTTCTATTTGTCAAGTAGGAGAGGACACTTTCATAAATTACCTTATATATTGTCCATTTTTCAGTGGATTTTGATGGCAGGTCTGGTTTTCAACGGAATCCAGTGAATGTCCTTGAGGATGCATGCAAAGTAATCTAATTTTTTGGCCCATGCCTAGATGGGCAACAGAGAGAAGTATTGTTACCAAGGGATTTATCAACATGGTTGTTAATACAGGCAGGGCAGGGTGTCAATTCCTTTGCTTTTATGCAATCATACTTTTACATGATCGAAAGCCTGGTGCTGGAATTGTTTATGTTAGCTTCTTGGCACTTTGAATTTAGTATGAAGCAGTTTTCTGAGTCTTAAGATGTGCAGATGTAATGATAGCTCTGTGATCAATAGTTAATTCAAGACCTGTTTCAGTTGTGATTAGGGTTGAGAAGTCCCAAGTAATATTTGGACTTTAAAGTAAAGAAAATGGAATTCTCTTTTGGCAGGATTTTCTTTTAGTCTATGGTGTGATAGGTTAGATCAAGACCACATCTGCTGGTTTTTCCCTAGCCATCAGGCAGTAGAGATACAGCAGCTTACCTTTCAGAGTGTGGAGTGTGGACAGATTGTGACACATGGTAACAGCGTCTTGATGTAATGACATAATCATGCTCTTACACTGTCACACTGACCAGACCTACTCTGTTAGTATAATGCACCAATCAGAAATGGAGGCCCAGAGCATTCCGCAGTGCAGCAAGGGAACAATCTACCATGCACTGTGTTCTCACAAAGTATTTGATTTGCGATGTCATAACTGTTCTTGTGAATACTATTATTTTAGATAGTATACGAGAGATAATACTAAATAGTATAAGTAGTGCATCTATCAGGTTGCACCAGTCCGGGACAAAGTCACAAGTTCAAGCTGACAGGGGTACAGTGCGGGCCAGGTACAGGACCAAGTTTGACCTGTTGGTCAATGTGCCTGCTCGTACTTGGACTGAGTTGTGAGGTCCTGTGTTGTGCTGCTTTGAGTTGCACCGGTAGCGATGAGATCGCTGATCAGCAGCTGCAAGATGCTGCAATGCGAGGTCCTGCGTCAAGATGTGTCATGCTGCATTTGTCAGGATGAGGCCACCGATCAAGACGAGCGAGGTGCTGTGATGCGAGTTCCTGCAATGAGATGCATCGTGTTGCATCGGTTTCACTGAGGCCGATGATCAGGAACTGAAAGGTGCTAAATGTGAGACCCTTTGTCGCACTGCATCAAGTTGTGTCGGACTATATCAGTTCTGAGGGAACCCACATTTGGGCCAGGAGGAGTACATTCTGATGCCAGGCAAGGATTTAGGAACTGGGACCTCTTGGTGATCATGACTCATTCCAGTAAAGGCCAGCGGCAGGGCACAGGAAGTTAAGTCTGGGCAGGTGGGCAGATTTCTGGAACTTATGTCCCTTTAGCTCAGAACAGGAGGGCAGTCAGCTAGCCTTAGAGTCACTCTGGTGGTTCTGGGTTCAAGGAGCAAGGAGCAAGTAGGTCCAGTCTTACTTCCTTAGCAGCAGGGCAGGAGGGCAAACCTTCGTGCAGCAGGTCAGTCCTTCCAGCATCAGGGTAGCAGAGCAGTACTTCTTCTGAGACTTCCACAGGTCCAGAAGTTATCTGAAGATTTGCTCAGGAGGTCCAATATTAATACCTGGTGCCAGCTTTAAAGTGGGAGAAACTTCTAGATTTCTTCCCACATCTGGTTCTGAAATGTCCTTCCTTCCCCTCCCCGGTCCCAAGATGTCTGGGCTGACAAAAGGCTAGTATGAAGTCCTTAGTGAGTGTGCTGAGGCAGCTCCTCTGAAGTGCAAGTGTGGTCGATGACAGCTTTGCCCCTCCCACCTTGTCAGGATGGCCTATTCTGCCAACATCCAGCCCCCCTTTCTGGGAGGAATACACAAAGGCCAACTGCCAACTACACCTAGTCATGTGACCCAGGACACAGGTTGCAGCAACCCAATGAGTAGGACAAGAAAATCCCCCCTTATTAAAGGTGAAATTTTTCAGAATTGTGACTTAAAATCTGCCTTTAGCATTATAGGGAGTTTTAAATTTCCATCCATTAAAGACCACACTTGACTTTCCTACCTGTTCCCAATCACAAGTTATCACTAAACGTAATAAGGTAACCCAATGTTATCCTATGGGAGAGGTAGGCCTTGCAGTAGTGAAAAACATATATCAGGGTTTTTCACTACCAGGACATGCAAAACTTAAAAAGCACATGTCCCACTTTTTAAATACAATGCACCCTGCTGTATGGGTTGTTTAGACTCTGCAAAAGGGGGGGATGGCCCTAGCATTGACAACTAGATAGGGCCCTCAAATTCTAAACAACATATATATCTAGTTGTCGACTTGTGCGCTGTTTTTTATTTAAACAGACTAAGACCAAACATTGAATATATTGGTCTTCAATGTTTTATTTTGTAGTCATTTCTACTTTTTATCGTTCTTTTACCAATATTATTTTGGTGTCAAAAAGCAGGGAAAAACACTTTTTTAAAGTGTAATCTAACATTCAAAACGAGTTTTTAAATCAAAATCAAAGTGTGAAATACATACGAAAACTGTGCAAATACATGAGACATCCATACATTTCTAGATTGAAAAAAACCAGTCATTGATTCCTAACAGAAACAGCAGTGATACAAGCAACACGTTTAACAATTAGTAGGTTCTTTAGCAATACTGCTGACCACTGGGAACCCATGTTGTAACTCCAGAGGTTGGAAATTGTCCACCCATTCCTCTGGATTAAAATTTAATCAATAGAAATGTTCCCAAGTGCGGATAGTGCCGATGCATTTCGATCCCCAATATTAATATCGGGGTTCTCTTCAGGGCATTGACTGGGTGTGATCTGAAATTTAAAATAATTTTTTTAAATTTCTACACTTATATTTCAATCCTGCTTGAACATTAACATGTTTTTGAATGGATTCCCGATACCTTCCAGATTTTTCAACCGGACGTCTTCACCATAACTCGGGGACGTCTAAGATTCTGCACTAAATTTAAATCCTCTTGTCAAGACGCTTGTGACCGTCTATAATGGGACAAAATAGAAAAGATAATAATAATATGGGATTCAATCAACCTTACGTGGATTTATCCTTTGTTGTTTGTCAAGCTAAACCCTTCGATTCGACTTACTTAACTGCTTGAAGAGTATATTTAATGGCGGTGCCTCCTCATCGTTTACCACAAACTGCGATGTAGAAAATCGCTTCTCATTCAATTCTGAAAATACACAACGCAAGGGGATTGTTGCCGCTATAAGCTATCCTTTCAGTTTTGGGAACAGTGTCTTATTTGTCTAAAAAAAAATGAATGAACATTCCACCTACTCACTTCATTGTGCCATCTTGAACGTTTTCCGTGCAAATCCACAAGTCGGTTGGGACAGAGACTTCCGGTTTCCCGCTGAGTTATGGTCTTAAGTCTCGGTATTATAGGCAGTGCATTGTGGGTATGGGAATTTGTCATACTTGATGCATGTTGTTGACGATATGTCATTTGGCATTATGTTCCCTCTATATCCAAAAATACATTGAGTCCATAGAATATGCTATAGAATTTCAAAATCAAGCAGTCTTCTTTAATTTTCAGCATTTTCCGCGTGCAGTGTTTTTCCCTGCTTTTTGACACCAAAATAATACTGGTAAAAGAATGATAAAAAGTCGAAATGACTTCAAAATAAAACATTGAAGACCAATATATTCAATGTTTGGTCTTAGTCTGTTGTGTATTAAAAAGGAATGTTTAGGCCTGGCAAAAGGTTAATTTTGACAAGTCAAAATGGCAGTTTAAAACTGCACTACAGGCTGCAGTGGTAGGCCTGAGACATGTTTTAAAAGGCTACTGTACTGGCTGGCACAATGAGTATTGCAGACCCACTAGTAGCATTTAATTTACAGGACCTGGGCAGATGTAATACCACTTTACTAGGTACTTACACATTTTAATGTGCCAATCAGGTGTTTGTACCATGCTTTCAGGAGAGAGCACAAGCACATTATCACTGGTTGGCAGTGGTAAAGTGTCCAGAAGTATAAACCAACATAAACAAATTCAGCAAAACAGGAGGCATGTCTTTTCTCCTAAACAGATATGTGACCATGTACTTATTACTAGTTATCTTAGTCTCATTAAGTAAATACAGACTTATGTACTTTATAACTAGTTCTAGGTAATTAAGTTCCAAAATATCCTTTAATTAATGCAGTATTTTAGAAATAGAAAATATGTCATTTATAGAAAAAATTCTGAAAGTTCTTCACTCCTTTAGGTTAACTCACTAGGATTCACAGTCTACAGGTTAACAGTTCATTGTACATGCGTTTTGTATTCAGAGCCTTCATGAGTGCAGAGAGACACCAGGTGATACATTTTCCTAGACCATGGTGTTGAATAAGAAATCGGTTGACATTGTGAAAATATATTTCAAATACACTGAAATATTGTTTTTATGCACCCTTTTGGACTACTAATCATAGCCTTGAAAAAGCCCGAAGGGTACGAACTGTTAAGGGGCAAAACATGCGTTAATGTGAAATGGATTTTAAGGCATGCAGTAAAGAATAAAAAACTAACTGAAGCAGAAAGTAACTGCACACAGACTTGGCAAGAAATGTGAAAATAAAAAAATACTAAAAGCAAACTATAGCATTGCCATAATTAATTAGTAATTGTAAATAATCGATGAATGAGTCCAACACTTAACTTCTCGTGTAAACTGGATGTTGTAAAAAATGGAGGGCACAAAACTCATAGGTATATGTTTGCGGACAAATAACCACAGACATTGGAGACTACAGAAAGTAGCAATTGTGATCGGGTGTAGGCAAAAGTCCCCTATTTTCAATTTAGAACAAGATGACTTACGAATCTCTACTGAACTTACTGAGAGGGATTCCGAGCTTGGAACATAATATTATCCCCAGGTCCCTCTAGTCTTTGTCCCATTCATTACTAATGGAGATATACACTATCTCCCAGAATGAAAAAAGAACATAAGGAATGCTGCCCCCCCCCACCCTACCCCCTCCCGCCAGGCATACTTAATGCGTACTTACCCAGCATTCATTCTGTTTTCTTTCTGTCTGCCGACAGAATGGGGCAAAGAGTGCAGTGCTCTGCTACTGCTGGGCGGCATTGATGGCTGTTGGTGCCACATCTCCCTGCCTGCCTGGCTTGCAGGGAATCGCATGCATGGTGGATCAGCTCTGAGCGGCTGGTACGCAGAGTCTTGTGGTTCCTGGGTCATGGTGTGCTGCACCTCTTCATTGACTGCCAACTGGAAGGGGAAGCTGGAAGGGGTACACGTGTCTCATGGGCCTCTTAATTAGGCTCTAGGAAGCATGTGACTGGGGCGAGCTTCCTGGTTCCTGGTTTGTTGCCTGGCTTCTGTTTATGGGACAGGAATCAGCTGCTCAGGCGTGCTGGTGGCTGAGAGTGTTCCTGGTCTGTGAATGGGGCATTCCTTGACCTGCTGTTGTTTAGGATGCCTATTTATGCCGGCTCTGGGGGTAAGTACTACACAGCATTTTTTTTCCTGTGACTGTGCTTTGTGGCTTGGCTGTGTGGTTTCCTTGCCGTTTGTGAGTCCCTGTGCTGGGTGCTTCTGTTGAAACCATTATTAAGCAGTCACAGAAGAGTAAGCATGTTGCTTTGTCTTCCTCTTCCTCTCCATGTTCTTCATCCTCTTCCCATTCTACTCCTCACTCTAAATAGCCCAGGGAGAGTGCGGACTCCAAATTGAAGAGGCTAACTAGGGAGACTTTGCTGGAGAAGGGGGACCCTGTAGAACATAGGATTCTGTTCCTGTGCAGTCTTTGCAGTCCTCAGGGTCGGAGGAGAAAGGGCCTGTCTCTGATAAGCAGAAGAGCAAGTATATTTCCAGGACATGTTGCCTGACTTGATTAGACATGTTAAGACAAACATTGGGTTTCCTGATGATGAGGTGCCTGAAACGTCCTCTGGTTCCATTCTGCACCAGTTTCAAAGTTCGGCACCTATTGATGTTCCAGTGCACCCTTACATTCATGAAGTTCTCAAGCGCAAATGGAAAGATCCTGACAAAATTATGTTACCGTGCTTTATGGGCAAGTTGTACCCCTTGCACGATATGCAAAAGGATTTACCAGATTCTATCCCATTGACTCTTTTGTGGTCAGTTTAGTGGGAAGGACATAAGGAATCTGTGGTACATATGTGTTCCAGTCTCTGATTATGGATATTAAGGCCCTGTATTGGTCCTTAGATGGTGATTCCGATTGCTCTGGATTGCTGGAACACATAGAGTGACAGGTGGAATATCTTTCAGATGTGTCCTTTGATGTGGTGAGGGCTTAAGCTCTGGCAGGTGGAGCATGTGTGGCTGCTCACCAGAATTTAGTTCTGAAAGACAAGCGGACTTATTCTGCCCAGAAAACATCTGCCCTCTAGTTGCCTTTTCACAGGACCGTTTTGTTTGGGGCAGAGCTGGAGAATAAGCTTCACAAATTGTTCAAGGAAAAGAAGCATTTCTCCTCCCTGAAATTGACACCTAGGTGTTGGACATTGTAAGGGATGGTTACCGGATAGAATTTGGGGAGGTTCCTCTAGTTTCAGAGGTCCATCCAACTCCTTGGCCATCCAGGGCAGAGAAGTGAGTGACTTTTCTTCAGGGGATTTGGTCTCTCCTGTAGAAGAAGGCCATTCGGGAAGTTCCTCCAATGGAGAGGGGCAGGGGTTTTTATTCCATTTTCTTTTTGGTGGCAAAAGCTATGGGAGGCTTCTGGCTAGTTTTGTATTTGAAGGCTCTGAACAAGTATGCCCTGCGTCTTCCCTTCAAAATGGAAACTCTGCAGAGGGTCATTTAGTTTGTACTACTGGGACATCTAATGTCCGCCTTGGATAAGCAGGATTCATATTACCATTGTTCCAATCCATTCACACTTCTTTCAGTTCCTGAGGTTCTACATAGAAGGGGTTCATTAGCAGTTTTGAGTGCTGCTGTTTGGCCTTCGGTCAGCCCTGAGGATTTTTACCAAGATGGTGGCTCCGCTGGTTGCATCCCTCCATCTCAAGGGAATCCACCTATGCCCCTATCTGGAAATTGGCTGCTCCATGCTCCATCAGAGGAGTAGCTTCATCACAATTTGAAGACGTTGTGTGAGTCTCTAAAGGCTTATGGGTTTCTGCTGAACATGGAGAAGTGTCAATTGGTCCCATCTTGGAATCTGACGTTTATTGGGGCTCGGTTTCGAACCGACCTCAACAGGGTTTCCCTTCCTCCTTCCAGAGCTCCAGTTATGCGATCTATGGCCTAGGAAGTGATTTGCAGTGCCTCCCTTCTGGCACATCGGTGGTCACACCTGTTGCGTTACATAACAGCAGCTGTGTTCATAGTCCCTTGGTCACGGTTTCACCTGCAATCTCTGTGGATATATCTACTGTCCTTGTAGGAGCTGGGCTCCAACAGTTTAGATCAGCTGGTGCTGGTGTCTCCGGTGGTTCTCACGGATTTAAAGTGGTGGACTGTGCTGGACAGTCTGTCTCAGGGGATACCTTTGCAACCAGATCCACCGCTGATGCTGACGACAGATGCCAGTGCTTTTGGTTGGGGTGCAACTCTGGGGGACAGGTCCCTGCAAGCATGTTGGTCTCTTCAGGAGGGGAGACGTTCTTCCAATTGAAGGGAACTGATGTCATTCTACAGGGCTGTTATGTGTTTTCATCAATTTGGTGGCTGTGGCATATCTGAACAATCAGGTAGGGATCCATTCCAGGTCTCTCAATGTGGTGGTTCTGCCTTTGTTCCAATGGAGGGAGAGGCATATTCTGTCTCTGGCTGCTGCTCACGTCAGAGGGGTGGACAATGGGGTGGCAGACGCCCTCAGTTGGTTTTTCCTTCACTCTCACAAACTGTCTCTCACCTGGGAGGTCTTTTGTCAGGTGTATAAGAGGTTTGGTTGCCTTTCCTCAACCTATTTGCTTCTCTGCTCAAAGCACAGGTTCCCAGGTTTTGTTTTCGCTCCCAGCACAACGGGACCTGGAAAGGTGAATGCTCTGAGCATTACTTGGCTGGGCCACCTGTTGTAGGCCTTCCCACCAATTGTTCTTATTCCCAGGTTTCTGGCTTGTCTGAGGGGGGATCCAGAATAGTGGTGATGATGGTGCTGTTTTGGTCCCGTCGATTGTGGTTTCCCAGTCTAAAGCTTATGGACGGTTCAGGTTCCGTGAATGATACCTTGCTTCCCCTCTACTCTGCGGTCTGCCCCATCTCTGGCTCTTCAGATGCTTAGTCTGTTGGTCTGGAAGTTGAAAGGTGGGGATTGCAGCGCAGAGGGATTCCTGGGCATTTAGCTGTGGCTATCCAGCAGTCATGTCTGTCCACTTTGAGGTCTTATGAGAGGCATTTGGTCTTATGAGAGGAATTTCCAGCGTTGGTGTGGGCCTCTTCAGTTGTCTCCACTTGAATGTTCCTTAACAGATGTGCTTAAGGTGTTATCGGATGGCTTTGAGATACAATTGGCGGTGTCTACCTTGAGAGCCCAGTGAGAGGCCATCAAAGCATTCCACGCCCTTAGTGTAACCTGGATGATGTGGATGATCTGGTGGCATGGTTGTTACGTGGCTTCTCTCTTTCCCACCCTTTAAGTGAAGCCTCTGTTTCTGTTTTAGGATTTGCCCCTAGTACCAGCTCCTTAAATTTGTCACCTATAAGGTGTTTTTTTAGTGGCCATCACTTCCACCAGGCAGATTGGTGAGTTGGGGTCTCTGATGGCTAGGGAACCCTTTTTCTCTTTTCCTGACAATGAGGTGGTGCTGCAGTTGGATTCTTCCTTTGTGCCCAAGGTGGCTTCTCAGTTTCATAAGTCTCAGGAAATTGTTTTGCCTGCCTTGAAGGCTGAATTTGGGTCTGCGGAGGACATGGCTTGGTCTTTGTTGGACGTGAAAAAAACTTTGCAGGTAATTTTGGAGAGATCTAGGCCTTTTCACAAAACTGAGTTCTTGTTTCTTTCTTATGGGGCTTCCTCCCGGGGGATAAGGCTTCCTCATTGTCCTTTAGTAGGTGGTTCAAGCAGATGATTGAGATGGCTTATTCACTGCTCCTTCTGTGGGGGTGCAAGGGTGCTCTACTAGGGGTATGGCGGCTACCTGGGCTGAGTTGAGGGGCGTCCTCATTTCTTAAAATCTGTTGGGCTGTGACTTGGGCATCCTCTGATACCTTTGTCTGCCATTATCACCTGCAGAATGTGTTGAGGGATGATGCAAATTTTGGGTTTGGAGTGTTACAGGCGGTGAGATCCTGAATGATTTTTTCTGTTCTGTGTTTATAAATCACTTTTGGGTTCTGCTGTATGGTGTTGTATCCTTTGGTGATGCTGTTTGTTATATGAATGCTGGGTTCTTGGCTTGGGTATTCTCCATTAGTAATGAATGGGACGAGGACTAGAGGGACCTGGGAATAATGTCCTATTACTAACCATTACTCTTAATTTCTCCTGGTCCTGTTGTCCTCTTCCCATTCATTACACCCCACCCTCCCTCTTGAACAGCCGGCCTTCATATTGGGGGCGTGGTAGTCCAGAATGAATTCTGTGTAAGTGTGCATTAAGTACTCCCGGTGGGAGGGGGTGGGGTAGGGGTGCCAGCATTTCTTTTGTTCTTTTTCCTATCTTGGAGATAGTGTATATCTCCATTAGTAATGAATGGGACGAGTACAAAGGACAGGACCAGGAGTAATGCTCCAGTCTCATAGAGAAAGTGGGAGGCACAAGTTTTATGGTTAGCCTCAGAGCTAACATGAGAAAATGTCCCTGTGACTAGCGGTGTAGTGTGAAAAAAAGTCCATGAGAATTAATCACCAATTTTACAGGTACAACTCAACTAGTCCTATATTAAAACGCCATCCATTATGTAAATATATGAACTAAAATCACATTATCAGAACTGAGAAGACATACACATATTGTCGTACTAGAAAATGCAGAAAATGTAAACAGTTGCAAATAAGCAATGCCTTCAATCGGGGACTTTAGGCCATATTAAAGTGATGGGCAGATGCATGATAAGTTGAGCACTCAAACACATAATGCAAAAATACATGACAAGTAGGAAAAGCTCATCCACTTCACACCTTTTCGAGAGAGGTTTTCTGGGTTGCACTTTTGTATGTTTGGTCAGTATCTGGTAGAGCTGAGTGCTTTCAAAGCATCACTGTCGAAGTTAAATAGCAACCAGAAAAGGACTGACCCGACAGGCAATTCATAGAGTAGAGGAAGACCAGATGATATGAAAGATTTCAGATTTACAAATTGTGATCTAGAAGAGATGAATGAGATTAGTGAGAAAAAACATTTCAGGACTGTCCACTAAAGCATTTCTGAGAGGGAAGTACATAGTGTCTCAATTAACAAAATTAATCATATCATAGATTAAATAAATTGTATATTCTATGATGCATTATAAATTTTATATAGTACACTATATAAACATACACATATAGGCTGGCAGGATGGCTCAGTGAGCTGAACATTCACAGCTGACATCCAGTGATCTGCAGGTCAAAAATTTGAATTCCATCATGGCTGAGCTCCTTCTGAGCTCAGTGAATAGAGGACCGTTAAATTGAGCAATAGTGACACTAGCTTTTTATGGTGCCTACAAATGTCAGAATTGGGATCTTAAGTGTGATATGAACAAGTATTAGCAAAGCCAACAGTTCTGGCCTTAATAAGCGTGCAATTTTTAAGAATAATTTTCTTTTAAAAATTTGCGATATGCAAACGTGGCAAGCATATAAAAATTGTAAAAATCAAGCAATGGTCTGTAGCCTAAGCAAACCAGCCCTGATACTGAAGTGAATTACTTTTCAGGTCGCTGCACACATTTAGGTAGCATGCTGTCACGCATAGCGCAAGACAGCCAGTGGGTGATGTTGGTTGACCCACTTTCCCATGCTTTAGGCTGAGGTGGACAAAAACAAAATGTGAATGAGTTTTGAACAGACTATTGGATTAACAGGGCCGGCTCAAAGACCCTGAGAGAGTTTGTGCACATATTGTACATAACACATACATACCTAATACATAACATCTTGCATACTATGTAAGTAAGGTATGTTATTTATAAGCATAATGTATAATACATCAAATATCAGTGGACTATCAATTATGATGTGTCAAAGGACTTAAATTACTACCATATTGAAAAGTGTTACATCGATTATTCAGTTAGGATGCACAGTTTTCAAATGATCTATGCCAATGAGCCCTATTCACAAAACTTTTTTTCCATAGGAAGGCGTGACTTACTCTTGAAAATTATGCAATATAGGAAGAGTCAGTCACATCTATTCACAGAAAAGTCTTTGTGATTTGAATCCACTTTATGTAGACTTGGAATTATTAATAATATTTCATCTTCAGTCAAAATAAGTAGTCTGACTTCATCTTCTTGTGCACAACTCCCTTTATCCTGGACTAGTTACAAGAATTTTTCAATCATAGAAATAACGTTTTTGCACAAATATCATGGAGCAAATATATGGAGAAGCAGGCACTAAGGGCCAGATGTACAAAGCATTTTTCCGGTCCCAAATTAATCAGGCCATTCGTGACCAACAAAAAAACGCTTTTTCAAATGGACATATTGTGATTCGGTAACTTCTGACTGAACCATATTTTGCAATTGCGATTCAGTATTTGGAAGGGGCCTGTTTAGGGCGTCCGTTCCAAATACCGAATCGGTATCGTATGTGTTACTGTTTTGCGACCGAATTCCGGTTGTAAAACAGTAATAATTTACCAGTTTAAAATTGTTGGTAACCTATTATCAAAGGGGAAAGAGTCCCCAAGGGACCCCTTACCCTTTGAGAATGTAAATAATATGTTTTAACAGCAGGCGGTGGTCCCAGGGACCACTGCCTACTCTTAAGAAATAAAACTTCAAAGTTTCATTTTTTCTTTTAAACGCATCCTGTTTTCCGTTAAGGAAAACGGTCTGCGTTAAAAAAAACTGCTTTGTTAAAAAGCAATCACAGGCTGGTAGTCTGCTGACCTCAGCAGGCCACAATCCCTGTGATGGCTGTGATTCCTAATAGGTCTCAAATTGCGACCTACCTCATTAATATGCATGAGCTAAGTCTATTTGCGACCCACTAGGAATCGCTAATGAAAGTCAAAAGAGTTTCATACATTAGGAATACCAATTTCTTAATTGTTATTCAGAGATAATCACAATTAGGAAATCGGTATTCCTAATGTTAGAACATCTGGCCCTTAGACTCTCTAAACTTCGTATGAAAAAACAACTAAGATATTGGGACTTGCGGCACCACACACGTGCAAAAATTACAAAGAGCAAATCACTGGAAGAGCATGCATGCAGAAATTACATAGAGCAAATCACCATAAGATACCGAATTCCAGGGAAGATGTTTATGAACTCCAATGGCTCTGGCTCTTCACTTTAGAGTAGGTTTCTACATTTCTGAGAACCCTTGAATTCACCTCTTTCACCAAGCATACGTTCTTGCAGCAATGTATGTTTTTGCAAAGCATATGGACTTGGTTCAGTATTATTTTCATACCTTAATGTCTCATTCGCAAGGTTCAAGAGAACTCTGAAACTCCCCTTTTTTGTTTTTCTAGTGCAGTAGAAAGCACAAAATAAAATACAAAATAAATAATATGATTATGCCTATAAGTACTATCTCCAGCTGATGAATGAGTCCATCAAATCTTCTCTTTTGAACCACAGCAATGACGTGTTATGGGGTCTACCTGACAATTTGACAAACAGACTTCAAATCATCCATCTTCTGCTTAATGATCACCATGAGGTTCCATCAGGAACAACCTAGCCAGGTTGCATCTGGCTTCCAAAGAGGCAACACGTACTCTTCAAGATGCTATGTCTTGTGCAAATTGCAATCTCTAGAAATGACCACATCACCACCTCAGTCCATTTTGCATTTCTTAAAAACCTGCAAAAGTTGTATTTGCTTACTAATATCAATTCTTACTGTTAGTGCATGATACTTAAGTTGAGCACCAGGCCATCTCGAGATAACAGAAATAAATAAGTCAGTGGGTACACTGAATATTTTGGGTTACATTTAAACTGAAGGCATGCCAAAGTGAGCCTAAAAAGAACCCCAGGAATAATTTGTTTGATTGTGAATGTGGTACTTACAGAATATATGAGGAATGTGTGATAGTCTATAGCAAAGCATTTATGCGTGATGATGTTCCAGTGATGTACACTAAGACTTCCATGTTCAAGTGTGTTCTTGCATTTTGGAAAAATATGCGGGAACAAATAAAGGTAGTTCTCTTATGCTATACCCTTTTTACCCTTTCCAGGTATTTAAAGTTTTACCCGAAAAACAAAGGGAAATAGAAGACCTATTAAAGAATTTTGCTCAGTTTCAACAAGAGTTGCATCATCTGGCACTGTGGGCCTCATCGGTCAAGGATCAATTGGAATTTTTCAATCAAGTGGGAAAGCCAGGAGAACTGGATATTAAGGTAATGCTTGAAAATGATCTACATGTTACCATTGTCTATTTTGCGAAATATAGAAGTGTGTTCTTTTGTGCCACAATTGACTTTTTTGGGTTTACTATTTAATAGGAGAGTGCTTTACAAATGGATTCTGACTTGTTTCTTAACTTGTTTTAGTGCATTGGTAGAAAAACTGTTTTAAATTGGGAGTTTAGTATAGCAGATGGTGATGTAATATGTGTATGATGCGAAGACGTTTGTAGTCCATTTTTGACTGCAAATACATTGATTGTTATTAGGCCATGCTCAGGGGCATAACACGGGCCCATGCAGCCCCTGAGAAGCAGTGGGGTCCCAACTATTCAGGAGGCAGCAAATACTACAGGGGCCCTGTTTGAGCTCAAAGTTAATGAATATCTGTGAGATATGGGAGACTTGGGACCCTCATCACATTCTCTGGGGTGACGTGGGCATCATTTTGTGTTATTCCTCTGGCTGTACTGACTATCCTATTTTATTGAATTGAGAATCAGGAAATCTGTTTTTTATGTAGGTGTTTGTAGCAGGGGTTGTTTTAGCAGGAGTGTCATAGAGAAATAGTGTTTTCAAACAGAAGATTATTCGTACAAGATGGGAATGGTGGAGAAGTAAGGGGCTGTAAGAGTGATGGTGAAATAGTGAAGCTACAGGTGCTCAGAGCACAAGATAGCTAAAGAGCAGTAGGCTGCTCAAAAGGTAGTTCTGTGCTTGGTGAGTCAGTCAGAGACGTATAAAGATGCAAAGGGCTATCAGACCTACAGAGAATGGAGAGAAATTCAAGGGTAAGGTGAGAAGCATGTGCCTGGTAGAGCAACGTCAGACAATTTGATTCATGAATAATAAGACTATCAAGATTGAGACTGAATTACGCTCTGCCCTTGATCACCTTTCGATCAGTCCTCTGATCACCCTCCATCCCCCTGGCCTGGATTTCACTGACCCTGCGCAGCCCTACCTGCCCAAAAATAATGCATCCTGGAGCTTGTTCCAAACCTTGGACGAAGGCACTATTCGCAAAATGCTGGGGACGTTGAAACCTTCCAATCACTACAATGACCCTTTGCCAGCGAACCTTTTCCCGGAGGTTAGAGCCTCCTTACTAACACTCTGGACTACGATCGTCAATGCTTCACTTCAGCAAGGTGCTAAGCCTGATTGCCTTAAATCGGGTCAAGTGACCCCGATTTTAAAGAAACCATCCGCGGATCCCACTGACCTTCATAACTTTCGCCCAATTTCTAACATCCCCACCTTAGCAAAGCTCCTGGAGAAATGTGTGCTCGCCCAACTCTGTTCCCATATTGAACATTTTCAACTCCTAGACCAATATCAATCTGGTTTCCGCCCGGGTCATAGTACAGAGTCCGCATTAACGCACATCGTTGATAATGCGCTAAGAATATTGGACCATAATGAGTCATGCCTACTGATCCTTTTTGACCTCTCGTCAGCATTCGATACTGTCAAACACGATAACCTAATTGACCTCCTGAAACACAGGATGGGGCTGTCTGGGCCTGTACTTAACTGGTTCTCTTCGTTCCTTCAGAATAGATCCCAATGCTTCAAGGTGAACCAATCCCTTTCCCATCCTGCACCAGTCACGCTGGGGGTCCCCCAAGGTTCAGCACTGTCTCCCACGCTCTTCAACCTGTTCATGGAGCCTCTGACAGAAATTCTGAAATCATCCAGCATTCACTATCACATGTACACGGATAATACCCAACTATACCTGAAGAGTGCCTCCCCTGAGGACATTCAATCCCTCAATTCAATCCTGCTGGAAACACAAAGCTGGCTGACACGTAACCACCTGAAGTTAAATGCTTTAAAAACTGAATTCCTCCTAATCTCACCCCACAAGAATTCCCCGGTCCTGGAACAATGGCTGAATCAACTTACGGCTCTAAACTGCAGACCTCTCCTCGTTGATTCGGCATCTTCTCTGGGTATCATTCTAGACAAAAGCCTGAACATGCAGAAGCACATCAGCTCCCTTACCAAAGGAGCTAACTACCAACTCAGTATCTTGAGGAAACTCAAACCCTACCGGCTCAGGACCTAAAGGTGGCTGTGCAAGCACTAGTGATCTCCAAGTTGGACTATGGTAGCGTAACGCTTTGCGGATTGCCTAGAGTAAAGACAGCTCCTCTTAGGGTTGCCCTCAATTCTGCTGCTAGGCTCATAACTGGCACTAACAGATTCAACCATATTTCTCCGGACTTGCTGGCCCTGCACTGGCTTCCCTATGAAGCGCGGATACAGTTAAAAATTGCATGCATGGCACACAAAGCCATACACTTCAACACCCCACTGTACCTCGCTCAGAAACTGGAGCTCTCATGTGGTTCAAGAGCCTCCAGAAGCGCCAGCACCCTTTTACTCAAATCACAAAAATTTAAGAAAAAAAAGACATACAACCGAGCCTTCTCAGGTATGGCACCGAGGATCTGGAACTCCCTTCCCCCCGAAGTCAGGGTGAATTCCTCCTCGGTCCTCTTCAAAAAAAGAGGTCAAAGGGCTCCTGATGAAGAAATCTTTGCCTCTGTCGGGCCTCCCCATCTGATTCTGGGCCAGAAACGCAGATTTGTGGCCCAGCTGCTGGGCTCACGAGAATGTTCGGCCAATTTTTAGACTGTTAATCTGTCGTTTTTGTTGATGCTGTTTTGATTGCTTGCATTATGCCTGATGTATAAACTGTAAAGCGCTCTGATACCCTCGGTGGTCATGTTCGCGCTATATAAAACTTTCTAAATAAATAAATGAAGACATCTATTATGGTAAAACTGAAGTGCATTGGCCAGCTTCCCACAGTGTGCAAATCCTAAATGTGATTATAGATCCATTTCACTTTGCGTGCTGTGAGAGCATTTACTCTGGGGTGAAAATGAGTACACCGATGTATAAAACTGGACTGCTTGTGTCTTCAATCCTCTACGCCTAATACCTTGTCTTACCTTCATTCCTTTTTCGGGAGAAACATCTGATCTAATTTTTTTTATTATGTTTCCCCTGTGTCCCACTAGTGTGGAAATTATTTGCATTTTTACATTTGCTGAGCAGTAATGAAAAGTGCCAGTGCCTTATATCTGTTTTGAAAAGTTTGAATTTGAGATTTTCTTAGCTCTTTCATGTCAAATGAGAATTTTAAGGGGAAAAAGAAATGACTAAATGCAGGTATCTCACCAAG
Organism: Calotriton arnoldi; assembly: GCA_963921515.1. NCBI lineage: Eukaryota > Metazoa > Chordata > Amphibia > Caudata > Salamandridae > Calotriton > Calotriton arnoldi. The sequence continues at coordinate 1,596,508 of CAWUFW010003334.1, forward strand.
GAGTGACAAAGTGCATTGAAATGGGAAAAATGCATTGTTCAAGTTCTTTCACAGCTACAAAAAGAATTGGTGTCGAACAAAAGCAACCATATAATTTACTATAGTGTGAATGTTAATTCTGAAACAATTAGGATTAGTACAAGATAAAAGTATAATTATATGGTATGATGTAGCTTCAACTGTAAATTGTAAGGATATTGCAAGTTACCTTGAAGTTCTGTGACAATATCTTCATCATCAAATACTTTATTCAGTATATTTCCAACCATAAAAGTAAAAAAACAGATGTACGAATACAGATCCAAGAAAAAAAAAAACCAGATATACAATAAAACACGTAAAAAGGACTCTTAACATCGAGCCCCAAGCAAATTACAGATTCGTCCCTATAAAAGGGAGATTTTTGGTTCCATTTGGTGAGACCCAAGGCTAACTGGAGAAGCATGAGCAGGTTTGTGGATTGCTGTATTCACGTGAGCTGGGTGGGACACACTGGAGGAAGGGAGAGCCAGGCTCTTCAGTACGCTTCAAAGCGTGCTTTTTGATTAAGAGAGAGGTCACTGTGAAGGCTCCTGGGCACATCTCAGGAAGTAGATGGGGATGATACGTGAAGCATAAAGAGTATGATTAAGGAACTGGGGTAACCTTTTGATACACATACCACTGTTGCTGATGTGTAGTCACTCCCATGGCTTGTGTTAATGCCGCCATCAGATTTGGAGTCAATCCTGCTGTGACAGGCTACTTTCTGGAGAAAGGGCAGGGCAGAGGAGAGGGCACTTCAAAAGGAAGCAGAGTGCAAACCTAAACTTAAAAGACTCAGACTCTAAATCACATTTGGTGGCTGGAAATGGACTATAAGAAGGAGAGCTTGAGGCCCCCAAAATTGGCAACTGTCAAGCAGCTAGTTAGTCTGTGCGAGAAGGAGAAGCTCTGTAAGACTTCTGCCTGTGACCAGGACTGGGGGCCAAGGCCTGCCAGTCTCCCAGATGGGGGAGGCATTACCCAGGGTATTCAAGATCACCTGCCCCTGAAGCCGGGAGCACCATTGCCTGCCTGCTTACAGAGTGCCCTGTGAGAGAGAGGAGAGCTCTGAAGGGAAAGACATTCAGTGGGCGATCCTGGTGATTGTATCTCTGAAGCGAGGTGTGAGGAGAATAGCATTCACATCATTTGGGTCATAGCCCTTGTCCAGAAGGAAGTGGGGGACCCTGTATGCCAGGTGAGGCTGCCTTGAAGCATGAAGCAGTGCTGATTGGGCCATGGCTCATGCGTGGAGAGAAGTTGGTGACCTAGTATGCCAAGTGGCGCCGACGTGAAAATGACTGCTGTGCCAATCGGGCCATAGCCTGCGTGCGGAGTGAAGCTGGTGACCCTGTGTGCCAGGCTGGGCCACCTTCAAGATTACTGCTGTGCCGATCGGGCCATGGCCCATGTGCGGAGTTAAGTCGGTGACCCCCATATACCTGGTGGGCCCACCAAGAAAAGGCAAACAGCGTGATCTAGTCAAGACCAGCATTGAGACTAAGAGGCCCCGTGGTGACCCATGGAGGAACAACCCGTGTACTAATGCATTTTATTTATGTATGCAGAATTTTGCACCAGGGACATTTCCACATGTATAGTATTATGCATCAGTGTCTCCATGAAATCTACAATTTTCAAATATTTTTTTGACATAGTCCTGACATACTTAATCCCTAACAGGAAATCTGCTGGAAAATAATCAAAACATATTTCTACTTTTTAAACTGAGACTTAGCGAATAAGGCTAGTTGTTTCTCTAAAAATTGCCATCTATGGCAATCATTATTCTTAATTTGTTGGCAATTTGTCCCACTATCAACCCTCCCAGGCTCTTTGTTCCTCCGAGCTTTACTGCTCACAGTTCCTCCCATTCACTTTGGCACAAAGGTGTCAGGGCCTTCTAATACCTTGGTCCCAAATCTTGGATTTGCCTATTGTTAGAAATGGGATTTCTGGTTGGCTAGGGCTTGCGCATAAGCCAGGCAGAAACCACCACTCTAGTCAGGGCAAGGGAGTTACACGCTGAAGATAACCCCTGCTCACCCCCTTGGTAGCTTGGTACGAGCAGTCAAACTTATCCCAGAGGCAATGTGTAAAGCATTTGCGCAACACACACACACACAGCAGCAACACACTAGGCACACCACAAAAGGAACTCCACACAAGGTTATATCAAAAATAGCCTTTGTATTATCATAAACATATTAGAATAGTAATCACACAATATACACTGTGCCAACTGGCACTAGGCAATATTTACAGGGGATTATATACACCTGACAGGGTCAATTGGGCCACTGTCAGAACCATCACAAGCACAAATAATAAATGTAGAACACAACCAGTAATTACTGGCCAAACACTGTACTCAGTATCATATCCTGCAACATAAATCATATTATGCAATCCGCATCACATTAGGCGTGAAATACATTCTGTGCCAACCTCATAAGCATAAACACATTATGCCATAAACTCATAAGCCTAAACGCATTAGACCATAACCTCACCAGCATAAATACATTATGCAGTAACCTCATAAGCATAAATTTCATATTAGGGAATAACCTCCTAAACATAAATACTAGAGGCATAAATTACAGTGCATAAATCACATTTCCTAGCACCCCATAAATGACATTAGGGCCTGGTGCCCTACAAACCTCACACAGTCCCCCTGGCCAACTGGCCTTCTCAGAGGGCTCAAATGCCCTATGTCCCAAATGTCAGGGCGGCTGCTAATGCAGCAGAATCCAAGTGCGCAATTGCGCTGGGGCAGAGGAGTGCATCTCACTCCTATCTCACTCAAAATGCCCCCAAAGGAATGATGGCCTAATCGTTGCAGCTGCCGCTAATTGCCGTGCAGCTGTGATCATCCCGGTAGGCATGGCACTCACTGTGCCTTCTGGGCCCCCACTGGGGCTCTCTCAACAAATGTGCTCCATCATCGCTGCTGCCCGCGCTGGTGCGGTGCAGTTGGGGAAGGAAATCAGCACTGGCACCACTGTGCCTCTTCTGTCCCACTCAGGGACTCCCTAAAACAAAAATAGGCAAGACGTTGCAGCTGCCCGCGCTGGTGCGGTGCAGCTGTGAATAAAGTACAGGGGCCTGGCACCATTGTGCCTTTCCAGCCCCCACTGGGACTCTATCAAAAATGCCCCCATTGTTGGAGCGGCCCGCAACGGCGGGACCGCTCAGGCACCACCCATGCGCACAGCTGTGGCGAGAAAATGCGCTCTGGAGCCCCGCTAAATCAAAATGCCCCCATCGTAGGAGATCACACTGCGCCTCGATCAGCACACACAGAGAACCACTAGAAAGCCCCACTCACCGGGCTGCTCCCTGCAGACTCCGTAATTTCCAATCTCCATAAAGCGGGGTAGGCTCCCGCTAAGCAGGCAAAATGCGGGGTGGGCACCCGCTTGTTCCCAGCAATCCGGGGGAATCCCTACGCTGGGGATTCCCTCAGGAGCGATGTGCAGCTTGACGCTGCGAAGCTCCAGCGCTCTCTCTCCTAGGGAAATTGAATATAGCGCTCACCAGGCGCTAGGAGCCACAGCTCCTCAGCAAAAGGTCCTGAGAGATCAAGGGGCAAGGCTGGGCCCAGGAGGCAAGCCCTCATGGCGATTCCTCCTGGGCCCGGCAGCAGCATGCCCCAGCAAGGTCAGGAACAAGCACCAGCACAGCACAGAACCAACAACATGGGGTCACAGCCCCTATACTTATACCACTTCTCTCCTTTGTCTGCAGTGTAGGGCATGGGGGAACCAGATGCAACTGGTTCAGGGGGGAATTGGAGCACTTTGTTTACCAAGCTCCTCTTCCCCTTTGTCAGGTGGGGGCTAGGTGATCAGACACACCACAGGGGGCGGAGCCAGCATTGTCCAGGCTGGGCACAGTCCTATTCAGTATCAGGGGATTACTCCTCCCACTACTCCCAAGGCAGTAGTCCCATTCAGCTTAGCGCTGACTCACCCTGCCCCTCCTGCAGCCACACACACCTCTCAGCCCCTGTCACTTAAAGCCAGACATGCAATTCACTTCAGGCAGGCAGACACATAGCACTCAGAAATGCCAACTTCTAAAAGTGGCATTTCTCAAATAGTCCTAATAAATCTACGCACACCATCGCGCAGCATTTATTATTACAATTCCATACATACTAAACTTGACCACTCTGCTCCTCCCCTATCAGGAATTACCACTGACACACTGATCAGGGAATCCCCAATGCATTCCTATGGGAGGGCAGGCCAATCTTACCAATGTAACACAGAGAGCGCACACACTTTGCACTGGACAGCAGTGCTAAAGTGCCCAGAGGCCTAAAACCACCAACACCATGTCAGAAATAAGGCTGGGAGAAAGACAAATAGTTTAGGGATGACCCTGCAAAAAGGGCCAAGTCCAACACAACCCCCTTCCAGCCAAAACGCAGGGTAGACCAATCACTACCTTGATGGGCTTCCCTGCTTCAGGCGATAGAACACGGACGCGGGCCCGCAACTGCAGGGACACCCTCTGGTTCTACGCCACTCTGAACCCATGTGGTTCCCTCTGTAAAAACTCTCAGGCCCAACTAGGCTACCCCACTGGTACTCCCTAGTTGTCCACAGTCAGGATCAGGCCCTAGACCCTCCAGACACCTCTGGTCTTTGCCAATCCACAGAGTGGGGGGCAGTAACCCCTGGCACATAATAGCCATTCTCCACCCTTCCTCTCAGTGTAGTTCCAAACTGCCACTGATCCTCCAACCTAGGGTCCGCACCCTCAGGCTGACCAGAGGTCACGGGCGAAGCGTCCCCTCACCCTACCTCTCCTTCTGGGGTTCCGCACTCTCCCAGGAGAAGCACCCCCAGAACACAACTCTCTCACCAGTTCAGGACCTCTCTCCATCAACTGGTCTACCAACCTGGAATGTGTAACGCAAAACACGCAAGAAGGGTCGCAGGGAAGGTGATGCGTCGGTTCCTTACACTCAGGGGAGTGGATGCGTCGGTTCCTTACTGCTGCCCAGGGGAGTTGACGCTCGCTTCCTTACTGTGTGGGGAGTTGACGCACCGGTTTCTTACTGCGATCCGATGTGATGCGCACCAGGGTCAGAGGCGAGGGCTCCCTCCCTCTGCACCCCCTTCCAGAGCCCTGTACCCTCCCAACTGGAGTGGTACCCCTAGAAGCTACACCGGTCAGGACACTGATTACAGTTGCCCTTCCCTCCAGGTCAGGCATACCCTGAACCTGGCCTCCCAATCCAGGGACGGAACCCTTTGGCTGAGCACCCGCCTGGCGCACCAGGACTTCCTTGGGAGCACTCATGCCCCCCTGAGGGTGACACATGACTCATGTGTCGTGTGACAGTCTGCCTGGCGCAGATCTCCCGACCTCCTGTCCACTTGACAGTGCGTGAAGATCCCCCAGGACAGAAGTGGCGTCACCATGGTCAATCATTGGTGACTCAGCCCTTCTGGCTGGCCCCTGACCCACTGGTTCTTCCACTGGGGACTCTTCCCCCTCTCACCCCTCCATCTGGACTTCTGCATCCTCCACTTAGGAGTGGCACTGCCAGACACCAGAACCACTGGAGCTCTGTTTACAGATGCTCCAGGTTCTCTAGACACTGGGAGATCCCCCCTCAAAATGACCCACCAGTAAAGCCTAGGTCCCCAACCTGGTGTTCCCTTAAGGAACCCTCCAGGCCCTGAGACTGGGTTTCGGGCACCTTGGGACACACAGCCCCACACTCACTCACTCCTTCTCTGCAGAGATAGGACGTGAGCCCCTACACCCCTCCCACTACACTGGGACCTAGCTGGGCTACTCTGAACCTCTTCCACCACGCAGGTCCGGAAGATACCTGAGCCACTCCTTTTAAGATCACTCCCAAATGCCTCTTCAGATCCTCTAACACGCAGCCAGAGGTCTGCCTCCCGTGCAAGTTCCCTGGGATCAGAGAACTCACACCCAATCATCCAGTGCATCACAACACTCATCCACACTCCCCCCAAGACTGCCCCTGAATCTCAACCTGTACCCCTCTAACTGGGAACTAGGTACCATCTTCCGGGTTCTGGGAATGGGACTTCCTACACTGGACTCCATATTGCTGCCACCACTGGATCCCACCCTTAGTGGGGAATCCAGAAAACTCAAACTGCACTTAGGGGATAATCTACCCTCCCGAGCTAGTTTCTCCTTGCCAATTAAGTCACCACTGCAGGCCAACCCCAACAACACGCAGCATATGGGTAGTATCCTCCTTCAGATTCTCTGGTTTCTGTCCTTGGCAAGATACACAACTCATAGTGCAACAAGAGAACACATTTCCCTAAAAATTATACTTTTAAGGAAAAAACAAAATCAGAACCAATAATCCCCAAACATGTGACTATCTAAATGCAGAGTTTGGAGTGCAACCAGTTGTCGCTGTGGTACTGCGCAAATGCAAGTCCTATCCCCACCGCTGACCACCAATGTTAGAAATGGGATTTCTGGTTGGCTAGGCCTTGCGCCTAAGCCAGGCAGAAACCACCACTCTAGTCAGGGCAAGGGAGTTACACGCTGAAGATAACCCCTGCTCACCCCCTTGGTAGCTTGGCACGAGCAGTCAGGCTTATCCCAGAGGCAATGTGTAAAGCATTTGCGCAACCCACACACACAGCAGCAACACACTAGGCACACCACAAAAGGAACTCCACACATGGTTATATCAAAAATAGCCTTTGTATTATCATAAACACATTAGAATAGTAATCACACAATATACACTGCAATAACTGGCACTAGGCAATATTTACAGGGGATTATATACACCTGACAGGGCCAATTAGGCCACTGTCAGAACCATCACAACCACAAATAATAAATGTAGAACACAACCAGTAATTACTGGCCAAACACTGTACTCAGTATCATATCCTGCAACATAAATCATATTATGCAATCCGCAACACATTAGGCGTGAAATACATTCTGCACCAACCTCATAAGCATAAACACATTATGCCATAACCTCATAAGCCTAAACGCATTAGACCATAACCTCTCCAGCATAAATACATTATGCAGTAACCTCATAAGCATAAATCTCATATTAGGGAATAACCTCCTAAACATAAATACTAGAGGCATAAATTACAGTGCATAAATCACATTTCCTAGCACCCCATAAATCACATTAGGGCCTGGCGCCCTACAAACCTCACACAGTCCCCCTGGCCAACTGGCCTTCTCAGAGGGCTCAAATGCCCTATGTCCCAAATGTCAGGGCGGCTGCTAATGCAGCAGAATCCAAGTGCGCAATTGCGCTGGGGCAGAGGAGTGCATCTCACTCCTATCTCACTCAAAATGCCCCCAAAGGAATGATGGCCTAAACGTTGCATCTGCCGCTAATTGCCATGCAGCTGTTGTCATCCCGGTAGGCATGGCACTCACTGTGCCTTCTGGGCCCCCACTGGGGCTTTCAACAAATGTGTGCCATTGTCGCAGCTGCCCGCACTGGTGCAGTGCAGCTGGGGAAGGGAATCAGCACTGGCACCACTGTGCCTCTTCTGTCCCACTCAGGGACTCCCTAAAACAAAAATGTGCAAGACGTTGCAGCTGCCCGCGCTGGTACGGTGCAGCTGTGAATAAAGTACAGGGGCCTAGCACCATTGTGCCTTTCCAGCTCCCACTGGGACTCTATCAAAAATGCCCCCATTGTTGGAGCGGCCCGCAACGGCGGGACCGCTCAGGCACCACCACTGCGCACAGCTGTGGCGAGAAAATGCGTTCTGGAGCCCCGCTAAATCAAAATGCCCCCATCGTAGGAGATCGCACTGTGCCTCGATCGGCACACACAGAGAACCACTAGAAAGCCCCACTCACCGGGCTGCTGCCTGCAGACTCCGTCTCCTCTTTGTGCAGCCACATGCGGGCCTCTCCCTTCGCCACATGAGCCCCGCTGGGCTCCCTCAGCACTTCTCCTCCTTCCCGGCGGCACTGCAGACTGCGGGGCCGGGAGAGCCCTCAGGACTCCGTTCGGGCTCTCCTTTTTGGTTCGCCAGTGCGGGGTGGGCTCCCGCCTGGCTTCTGCTCCCTTCACCCGGGCCCCCTCCTGGGACCCGGGACTTCGCCTCAGAGCTCGTGGAGGCGGGGTAGGCTCCCGTCCTCCTCTACGCACGCAGCCAAGCCTCCCCTGGCTCCGGCTGCACTTTCTTTGGCAGGCCCCGCCCACAGTCAGGCGCGGGTGCCTGACCTCCTGTTTTCCGGGCTCTCCTCTCGGCCGGGTAATGCGGGGTGGGCACCCGCTTTTCATAGAGCAAATAAGCGGGGTGGGCACCCGCCAACAAGGCACCATAATGCGGGGTGGGCACCCGTAATTTCCAATCTCCATAAAGCGGGGTAGGCTCCCGCTAAGCAGGCAAAATGCGGGGTGGGCACCCGCTCGTTCCCAGCAATCCGGGGGAATCCCTACGCTGGGGATTCCCTCAGGAGCGATGTGCAGCTTGACGCTGCGAAGCTCCAGCGCTCCTCTCTCCTAGGGAAATTGAAATATAGCGCTCACCAGGCGCTAGGAGCCACAGCTCCTCAGCAAAAGGTCCTGAGAGATCAAGGGGGCAAGGCTGGGCCCAGGGAGGCAAGCCCTCATGGCGATTCCTCCTGGGCCCCGGCAGCAGCACGCCCCAGCAAGGTCAGGAACAAGCACCAGCACAGCACAGAACCAACAACATGGGGTCACAGCCCCTATACTTATACCACTTCTCTCCTTTGTCTGCAGTGTAGGGCATGGGGGAACCAGATGCAACTGGTTCAGGGGGGAATTGGAGCACTTTGTTTACCAAGCTCCTCTTCCCCTTTGTCAGGTGGGGGCTAGGTGATCAGACACACCACAGGGGGCGGAGCCAGCATTGTCCAGGCTGGGCACAGTCCTATTCAGTATCAGGGGATTACTCCTCCCACTAATCCCAAGGCAGAAGTCCCATTCAGCCTAGCGCTGAATCACCCTGCCCCTCCTGGAGCCACACACACCTCTCAGCCCCTGTCACTCAAAAGCCAGACATGCAATTCACATCAGGCAGGCAGACACATAGCACACAGAAATGCCACCTTCTAAAAGTGGCATTTCTCAAATAGTCATAATAAATCTACGCACACCATCGTGCAGCATTTATTATTACAATTCCATACATACTAAACTCGACCACTCTGCTCCTCCCCTATCAGGAATTACCACTGACACACTGATCAGGGAATCCCCAATTCATTCCTATGGGAGGGCATAACCAATCTTACCAATGTAACACAGAGAGCGCACACACTTTGCACTGGACAGCAGTGCTAAAGTGCCCAGAGGCCTAAAACCACCAACACCATGTCAGAAATAAGGCGGGGAGAAAGGCAAAAAGTTTAGGGATGACCCTGCAAAAAGGGCCAAGTCCAACACCTATCCTTTCCTGTCAATGCTCAGTCTCCCTTATTCGCTTTCTGCAAGTCCCTTACGACCTATCTATATTCCAGGTAATCTTCCTTGACTCTTGAAGTTCTGCAGTTCTTTTCCCTTAGCATCACAACACTCTTTTTAGGGGAACAGTATGCTCTACAAATATATCATCATCATCATCAAGAGTGTAGTCAACAGAAATGTGCGATTAGATCTTAAATTGTTACATTGGAACAATACGTGTATTCCTTATCATACAGAATACGTCTCACAGACTTCAGAATGTCTGGTATAAAAGTGTTCCTTGGCCCAGAATCAATGAAACGGAGTTACACCAGTGAAAAGATCTGTGCCTAATTTGTGCTGCTGGTTACAGGTGGTGCTCAACAGCACTCTTCTTTGGGACCAGGCCTTATTTTTCATCATCGGACTTCAGCCTAGTGTAAAAAGGAGAAAGACAGAAAATGAAAAACACAGAAGACAAAGACAGACTTGAGTTTGAATCAAGACAAGCCATTTTTGGTATTCGGGGACTCGAGCATTCACCAACCCATTTAGGGTCACCCATGAAGGGCTTCTTTTCTAATTTTTTTTTTTTTTTTTTACAAATTAAGCACTGCAAAAGATTCCATATAACACACAGGCGCAATCTATTGCATGCTTTTCGTGTAAAGGTGAAAGGTATACCATGGTGCGAGCCAATACGGCTTGTTTCTTTGTGTAGGCAAGTAGAGCATCTTTACTGTAAAAGATTCACCCAAGATACACTAAGAGAGTTGGCATCCAATGACCTCAATTTCCTTCCGCATCCTGGGACAGTAATTTTCTTCTCAATTTTGCCATTTACTGTTATTTACGATGTGATTTTCTCTCAGCTCGGACATGCTATTCAGATGTCTAAGAGCATAACAGTGTGCTGGAATTGTCTGTGGCAAATAGACACTGATGTATATGCATTTCTTGTCAAAGAAAAATGGTCTTATTATAATTTCCTTTTGAAAATTATAGATAATATCTTCAGCATCCTACAGAAAACTTCATATCAAACTATGACAATATGTATTGACCTTCGCAGGGAAGCCTTGGAATCATTCATAAAGGCTGATTTTGCTCACTACTCTGCACAGCCATCTTCCTATTTCCTTTAGAAACAATTTCACCCAGTTCCCAATCTCATGGCTGTCAACACTGCAGCAACAGGGTATCACGTTTTATCATTTTGTTTTTGAAATTAAAAGCTACCTAAAATTCTTTACTTTTTTTGTAGTGCTTGCTACTGTCTAGTGTCATTGGTGCATTATCTAGACTGAATAACTGTGTATTTAGTTCAGTTCATTCAGTTACCCATGAAATACAAGAATCCACCATTTATCAACAGAAGATTATTTGTGAACTCTGTGAATGTTCCTGAAATGGAACGATATATATATATATGTGTATGTATATATATATATATATATATATATATATATATATATATATATATATATATATATATATATATATGTAAATATATATGTATGTATATTTGTATGTAAATATATATGTATGTATATATGTATGTATATATATGTGTATGTATATATATATATATATATTCACTGAAAAAACCATAGGTTTTAGGGACAGTTATAGTTAGTTGGACATTTCACTCGTACAAAACCCGTGAAATTCCCCCGTTATAGTTAGTTCAGCTAACTATAACTCGCGCTCCCGCAATGCACTGCTGATGACGTCACATATTACATCACTCATGACATGGTCAGTGACATCACTGATGACATCACTGATGAGATCTCAAATTACATCACTGATGACATCATGCAGTGACTGTGTGTTTCTATAAAGTTTAAATATGTTTAATATATATGCCAAGGTGTATTGAAGAATGAGTGGGTGTATAAGTGTCTGGATGGATGATTTAGTAGGTGCGTGACTGACTCTATAAGTGAGTGATTAAACGTATCTTACTAAATGCATGGGTTAGTGACTAAACTGTGTGAATGTCTGTATCCGTCTGTCTGTTGCTGTGTAAGTGGCTGCATGGGTTTGTAAATAGCTACATGAGTGTCTATATGAGTTATTGATTGGTTGTCTGAGTATCTGTATGGGTGCCTGAGTGTTTGTGTGGGTGGGGTGTGTGTGACTCTGTGCATAGATGTGTGAGTGGGTGATTCACTGGGTGCATGGTTTCCAGAGTGCATCTGTGATGGACTGTATGGGTGGGTGAGTGTGTGTATGGGTGTGTTAGTGAGTGAATGTATATCTCAGTGGTACATGTGTGAGTAACTACATATGTGAAAGGCAGTATATATGTTTGTTAGAGTATATAAATGGCTATAAGTGAGAGTGTGTGATTGTGAGAGTGGCTGTATGGATGAGTGTGTGCTTGTATCAGTGATTCAATAAGAGCGTAAGAATGTGCTAGTATTTGTATGAGTAATTGAGCTGGTGTATGTATAACTGTATAGGTGAGTAAATGGCAGTGTGATTAATTATTTGCATGACTGACTAGGTGTGTGAGTACCTCTATGGATGAGTGGCGGTGTGTGAGTGTCTATATAGGTGTATGAGTGCATATGATAGTCCTGTACTGAGTGACCATAAGTATGAGTGACTGTACGGGTGAGTGAGTGGTTGTGTGTGTAGACCTAAGAATCAGTGAGTGGGTATGTAGTTATTGGTGTTGGAGTGTCTATGGTTTTGAGAATGGCAGTCTGTAATTTAGAGTGGGTGTATCAAAGGTTATATTAGGCTGTGAGAAGATGCATCAAATTATCACATGGATGATGTCATGAGTGATGTCATCAGTGATGTCATATGAGATGTCATCAGTGATGTCACTGACCATGTCATGAGTGATGTAATATGTGACGTCATCAGCAGTGCATTGCGGGGGCGCGAGTTATAGTTAGCTGAACTAACTATAACGGGGAATTTCTCTGGTTTTGTACGAGTGAAATGTCCAACTAACTTTAACTTTCCCTAAAACCTATGGTTTTTTCAGTGAATTTCAAAGGTTTTTTAATGCTAATTTTTAACTATAACGTGTCTGAAACCTATGGTTTTTTCTGTGAATTTCAAAGGTTTTTTAAATGCTAATTTCTAACTATAACGTGCCTGAAACCTATGGTTTTTTAAGTGAATTTCAAAGGTTTTTTAAATGCTAGTTTCTAACTATGCCTACAGAGGTAAGACATGTGAAGAAAGAAGAAAAAACGCACAGAAAGAAGCAAAAGAAATGCAGAAAGAAGCAACAGAAGTCCACAAAGACGAAGAAAAGTGCAGGAAGAAGCAAGACATGTGCAGAAAGAACCAACAGAGGAGCAGAAAGAGGCCTTGTTGCAAAATCCTCCTGTGCCCACAACTTTTTCAGACGGGTACTGGTGGTAACTGAGTATGACTAACGAGGCCTAGAGCCAGTGCTATGGTAAAAGACACTTAAAATACAGTGAAAACACCTACATACACTAGGGAACACTATGCGTTGGGGTACCCCTGTGATTAGCATGACCTCCTCTGTAAGGCCCTAGTACATAATAGGGCAGGGGGATTAAAACTACCTCTAAGTCAGAGGTGCAGAAATATGCTACTTTAACTAGTAGTCGCGTTTGCAGAGTGGTGGAGAAAGGATGCTGGGCGTCCAACCAACGCTCAAGAATTCCGCTGCGTAGGACTTACAGGAGGTACCAGGAGGGATTCTTGGCCCCCAAACTCCCTCAGGACAAAATTGGACTTCATCCCCCATCCCGTAGTCTGCCACGAGGCACGTTTGCAGAGTGGTAGAGAAAGGGGGCCATGGCCTCCGAAGACGTCTTAGCAATCCCACTGTGTGGGACTTACTGGAGGTAACAAGAGGGGTAGTTGGCCCCCAAGGACATCCTTGGGGGCCAACTTCCCAAACTATTACCTCCAGTCAGTCCCACACAGCAGCACTGGTAAGTACTCGTACCAGGCCATGCCCATTTTGCCCACCACTCTACAGACGCGCTCCCTGGCGCGCTCTTGGATGGGGATTGAAGTCCCCTTCACCCTTTAGGGGCCAACTAGCCTACCTTTTACCTCCAGTAAGCCCCACGCAGTGGGATTGGTGAGAGGTAGACAAAGGCCATGCCCCCTTTCTCCACCACTCTGCAAACACGCCCCCTGGCGCGTTGTAAGTTGGGGGATTAAGTCCCCTTTAATCCTGAGGGTCCCTGGGGTCCAACTAGCCCACCAGGTACCTCCAGTAATCGCCACAGAGCTGCATTGCAGAGAGGTGTAAAAAGGGGCGTGACCTGGACCACCTCTCTGCAACGCAGTGCAGTGGCGCTTACTGGAAGCACCTGGTGGACTAGTTGGCCCCCAGGGGCCCTCAGGATTGAAAGGGAATTAATTCCCCAACTTAAAAGGCGCCACAGGGCGTGTTTGCACACCTATCACCTCAGGCCTCACCCCCTCCCTTCACCACTGTGCAAACGCGCCCGAGGCGCGTTTTAAGTTGGGGGATAAAGTCCCCTTGAATCATGAGGGTCCCTGGGGTCCAACTAGCACACCAGGTACCTCCAGTAAGTGCCACAGAGCTGCGTTGCAGAGAGGTGTAAAAAGGGGCGTGGCCTGGACCACCTCTCTGCAATGCAGCCCTGTGGCGCTTACTGGAGGTACCTGGTGGGCTAGTTGGCCCCCAGGGACCCCCAGTATTGAAGGGGAATTAATTCCCCAACTTAAAATGCGCCACAGGGCGCGTTTGCAGAGTGTTGCTGGGAGGGGGCAGGGCCTCCGGCACGATCGCGTGTTTTTTTAAATTATTTTTTTGGGAAGGGGAGCTGTGTGGCCCCCCTTCTTTTTACTTTTTTTGGGTCCTGGGGACCCCATCCCCCAGGGCCTGACCCCCATTTAAAAAAAAAATATATATATATTAACGGGAAGGGGGCCGCGTGGGCCCCCCTCCCGTGGCCAATTCCAGCCCCGGGGACCCCATCCCCCGGGGCATGGCCCAATTTTCTTTTTTTATTATGGAGGGGGGCTGCGTGGCCCCCCTCCTGAGGCCTCTATTGGCCCCGGGGACCCCATCTCCCAGGGCCGGCCTTTATTTTTTTTTCCTTTATTTTTTTTTATTTTTGGGGGGGCCGCGTGGCTCCCCTCCCAGGCCACTTCTAGCCCCGGGGACCCCATCCCCCGGGGCAGGCCCTATCCGTTGGGGACTGTGGGGGGAGCCCCAATGCCCCCACGGTCCCGCCGGCTCCCCGCATCCTGCGGGAGCCGGCATTGCTTTTCCACATGGGGAGCTGCTGACATGCAGCTCCCCTTGTGGAAAAGCAATCTGCTTCGCTTCAATGAAGCAAAGCAGTTTGCAATGACAGGGCGGGAGCCGCGAGGCTCCCGCCCTGTTATTGCAAACAGCAGTGTCCCGGGGGTGGGCACCCCAGGACACTGCAGGAGCTGGCCCTGGGGGGTGGCGGTCCCCAGGGCCATCAAGGGCTCCAGGAGGGGGGCCGCGTGGCCCCCCTCCCATCACATGCACAGCCCCGGGGAGGTGGTGGTCCCCGGGGCTCGGGGGTCCGTTACAGACCCCCGAATTTGAATATTAGTGCCCCGGGGAGGTGGCGTCCCTGGGGTGTGTGGGGGGGGTTCGAGCCCCCCCACACAGGTCTATGTTTAAAAAACTAAAAGCCCCGGGGGTGGCGGTCCCCGGGGCAGCGGGGGGGCCATGTGCCCCCGCGATTATAATTAATAAAAGCCCCGGGGGTGGCGGTCCCCAGGGCTTGGGGGGGCCTTGGAGGCCCCCCACACATTAAAAATAAGAAGCCCCGGGGGGTGGCAGTCCCCGGGGCTGCGGGGGCCTCCCTGGGCCCCTGCAATTACATTATTGAATGCCCCCGGGACTTGGCCCACCCGGGGGCTAAATAATAACGAAGCGCGGGAGCGTTTTTTTAAACTTTTCGGCCGAAATTCGCGCTCGGTGCGCGAATCTTGCCGTTTTTTTTTTTTTTAAATGCTTTTTTTGGCGCTGGGGGTCCTTGTGGGACCCTCTGAGTAGGCCTAGGGGGTCAGGGTGTTTCTACCCTGCCCCCTTTTCTTGTTTTTCGTGATTGTTTTTCTGTTTTCTTGTGTCTCGGTTACCGAGGCACAAGATGGCTGCCAACACTTCCTGGTTTGGAGTGTGGAGAGGTGTGGTGCAGCGGCCAGGGCAGCTGACTTCGGAGCACAGGGTTCACAGTTCGATCCCCAGCTCTGGCGGCAGCTCAGCTCAGCACCATGTGACTCTGGGCAATAGCTCACTTAATTTCCATGACGGCCCCCAGCGCCTTGAGACCCGTAAGGGTGAGTAGCTGCGCTATATAAAAACGGACTTACATTTGTTTAATTGTTTTTTTTTGACAGCCAATTAGAATAAAGCTCGTGGTCGGGAGGGTGCGCGGATCCTCTGTGCCTCTATATATTGAAACCTTTATTTTTTGATTTTCTCAGCAACTACTGAACGGATTTACACCATTTTAAAAAAAGAGCGCTTTCTGAACCAAGCACTACCTTTTTGCCAAATTTGGTGTAATTCCGTTCAGCAGTTCGAGCTGTAGCCGTGTCTAAAGTTTCCTATGGGAAATGCATTTTTCGACCTCTTTTTTTTAAATTTCTCAGGAAATACTGAACGGATTTACACCTTTTAACAAAAAGGTCTCTTTCTGAAACAAGGGCTACCTTTTTGCCAAATTTGGTGTAATTCCGTTCAGCAGTTCGGGCTGTAGCCGTGTCTAAAGTTTCCTATGGAAATTAACATGGAGAAAACACGTTTTGGGACCCCCTTTTTTCTCGGCCTCGCTTGCCGAATCACCCCGAAACTTTCAAGACAGGAGCTGACCGGAGCAGGCTACGAGTTTTGAAAATTTCGCGAAGATTCGTCAACCGGCGCCAAAGATATTGAGAAAACAAAAAACGAGTTTCCTATGGAAACTAGGTCCTAACTATAACTATCTACTTGCGACCGCCAGTAGATAATGTATGTATATATATATGTATGTATATATGTATGTATATATGTATATGGTCCATGTAGTTGTTCTTTCAATACACCTGTTGGCAATCACTTTTATTTTAAAAGCCTTAAGGTTAAAACGTAGTGTGAAAAATACAGGCAAAAAGTGATAGCGTGCTATTAACTTTCGTTGCTCCCTATAGTTATTTTCTTAATTATCTCAGTTTTGATTACCCCTGTGCCATAGCACTCATGTCCACTCTTGCATTTGATATGGAATAATATTTGATGAATTCAGAATTCCACAAGATACCTCAGTGATTACAACAACAAAAAATGTCATTCCACAGTTGACGATATGCATTGACAGAGGTGAAGCTCTCATTAATTTTGCGCCATGTACAGGTTGATTGCTTCTTGTTCAATGAGGAAATGGATACATTTATTCTACCATTCATTCCCTTGGTGCATTATAAAACGTCCAACGGAATAGCAATTGAGCCTAGATTTGCAAGCACTTTGCGTCGAGTTTGCGTTACTTTTTAACACACTTCCAACATAAAGTGTTGGCTTGGCATTTACAATCCAGTAGAAAACATGATTTGCGTTGCATTGTAACCCATAGTAACACAATGCAGCGCAATGCTCTAGCTTGAGTTACTTTGCGTCAAGGAGGTGTTCCAAGGTTGATGCACGGGTGTTCCTGTGCATACACCCATGGATTTTGACACAAATCCATAAAAATATGCCTATTGATTCGTTTCTCCTGATTGACTTATCTCTACAACCATTTAGTGAGTGAGATGAACCAATGAATTGTTTCTTCTGGTTCGTGTAATTTGAATCAGCAGTTCAGGGACCATTTATTTGGAACTTCATGCCTGAGGTTCGGAGATGTGCAGCTGACTCTCCGGGATTCAGAAAAAAAAAAATATCCCACAATGCCTCATAATGGGCAAAAGTGGAGAAACAGTATAATTTACAATGGTAGACAGACTTCCCCAACCGTGATCAAGCCCTTGTGATGAAACGCGTTGGTGGTAGTGGTGAAAAAAACCCTTAACAGGTATCTTTGGAGAGCGACATCCCTTTGTTCTATTGAGATATATATATATATATATATATATATCATAATAAATTATCACAGTGTCATGATGTTCACACACACGCCCAAAAGTGAAATGTTTGGAAAGCATTACAAAGTGCATAGCTTTCCATAGCACCTCACGAATCTTGCAAAATTTCAGATTCTCACACCCCTCATCTCGAATTCCCCATTATCTCATAAATGCTATCAAAATACTTAAACCATTATTTATTTTTTAAGTTTTTATTTTAGATAATGAAACCCATGAAATACAGCCACATAGGGCAAGTCCCGTACAGTGAAAGACGAGAGAATTAAATTAATAGAACAGCAAATTATTTGGGGACCTGTCTCTTCGTACATCCACTCAGACTGCCTGTTACTGCATATTGAGGATTTTGCTCAGTAAAACATATAACCAGATACACAAAAGTGAAACTTTACCCGTCCCATTGCCATCTCTCAGAAATCAGTAAAATGTGTAATACATACAGAAGAATACCTACATCCATTATGGCAGCCTGATAAAGGTTGATATGATGTCTTTAAGTACAGGCACTACTCACTGCATTTTTCCGTCTGCAGCGAGTGCAACATGGAAAAACACGAACATTTATTGAGTCACACTATTTTACTTGTTGTTAGCAACGGTTACTTGCAGAGATTCCTTTAAAGCTTCCTACATTTCCCAGAATGCTTCTTTCTGGACGAATCCTCCCACAGAAGTGTAATATGGGTATCTCCAGTGGCATTTATGAAATTCTGGGCTAGATTTTGGATTTCTGGGACAAAGGATTTATTTCTCTGCCACCTTCAAGGATGACAGAAACCACCTGCTTGCATGTTTGAAAGGTGAAGAAGGCAGATGAAGAAATGCCGTTTGACAGTGGACACAATCCTCGACAATTGATGAATGAGAATTGGTGAATGCTATTTTATGCCAATCTATATCCAATACTGCAGCTCCAGAAGATTTTTATTAAGTCACCATACATTACCAGGACTCTTTAGCATTTGGCTAGGTCAGATTGACCAGCTGTAGAGAATGTAGCTGTGAGCCAATGACAAACATTCAATATCATAAATTGATTGAATGTGATCCTAGCCTTCATGACTCCTTTACTATGAGATCCCGCCTTTCAGATTCACTGTTTACTAGGGAAAGTAAGAGGATTCTTGTTGAATTAGAACAGTTAAACTGGCATATCTAACGAGGTTTGCTCTTATCAGAAGATATTTCAGTGTGGTTTTTTGTATTTTGTGAAGAAGTACACAGGTACGCAGGGAGCTGAAAGGTGTTCTTCTTTATTTTCGGTTATACAGGATAAGCGTCCTACCCACAGGATACACAGCTGCAACTGACACTAGAGTACTTGGTAGCTAGGCACCAAGTACATTCTACATTCTAGAGCTGTTCTAATGAGTTACACACATTAACAGGATAAAGAACAATGAGTGCATACAACGCAATAACATATGGAATACCACACACCTTCCCCCAAACACAAACTTATAAATGATGGCTGATGTTTTCAGTTACAAACATAATCATGTAATCTCACAGGAGTTGCACAAGTGCGGGTACTCCTACGCAGAGGAGAAATACACTTGGAAGAATTGAGTTGAGAATGAGAATGAGAATCAGAAGAAGCAGAAGGACGTACAGGAGCAATCCTACCTAGGTTCCAAATGCGCCCATCGTCAAGTTTCACAGCATTAAGGAATAATTTAATAACTTTGCGAGGAGTAGAGAACTTTGTACCTCCAGACTTCTGTGGGAAGCGTACTCTCACTCTATCACCTACATTAACCCGAGTGTGGGCAACAGCATGTCTGAGATCAAAGTTAGCCTTTCTTTTTGCAGACTTAAGATCCTGGAGAGCCCTCCACTGAGGATCCTCAGTAACACTAATGTCAGCCCCATTCCCTCTTATCCAAGATTGAAATAAATGAGTATTAGGTGTACGTCCCCTAAATAACTCAAAAGGAACTTTTTCAGTGGTAGAGTGGGGAGTCAACCGGTAAGCCAAAACTTTCTCAAATATAGCGGCTCTCCAGTCTCGACCTTGATCCTTAGCTGACTGAATAGATTCTCTTAATACACAATTGAATCTCTCAACCATCCCATGACATTCTGGGTGATAGAGAGAGCACCGTTTATGAACAATTCCCTTCTTAGCTAGAAAGTCATCCATTTCTCTCGACACCAGTTGTACACCATTGTCAGTCAAGAGAGACTCCGGAAGACTCTCCCTGTAGAAAATACCTTCTAAAAAGTTTATGACATCTTTGGTTTCGATACCTTGAGTGACCTTGATCTCTGGCCACCTAGAGTACATATCGATAAGTACCAAAACATAAAACTGACCTGACTTGTAAAAAACAGGACCCAAAATATCAAGTGCCACATGTTGCCAACACCTAATAGGAGGTTCACGAACTACCATCCGTTGAGTTCTAGTTTTGCACACTTTGTCACACATCCTACACTCAGAGCAGTCTCTGACCAGCCGTTCTACAAGGATATCGACCCCTGGCCACCAGAAGTGCAAACAAACTCTCTCCTTTGTTTTTGAGATGCCTTGGTGACCATCATGTGCCAAATGAATGATTTTCTCTCGAAGAGAGGACGGGGGAACAAGGCGTGTCCCTCTCCACAAAAGATCATTAAACATTGAGAGTTCATGTCTCACAATCCAAAATGTTCGTGCATCCTCAGACACGAACTTAATGCCTTTCCACCCATCAGACACAAATTTGCAAACTTCAAGCAATACACTGTCATTTTTCAAGGATTCTCTCCATTCCAGTTCAGATACGATACCATACACAACCTCACACACCATGAAGTTGTCTATTTCCCAAGTGTCTTCTGGGTCAAGATCAGCAGAGCATTTAGGTATTAACCAGGAGAGACAATCGGCAACTTTATTGTCTACACCAGGGATATACTTGACAACAAAATTAAAATCTTGGAGTGCTATGACCCATTTACAAATCCTAGAAGAAACAGAATCTAGATCCTTCTTGCAAAAAAGATCTTTGAGGGGTTTGTGATCTGAATGAACAACAAAAGAAGTGCCCCAAAGAAATTTCTTAAGTTTCTTGATCGCCCAAAAAATGCAAAGTGCTTCCTTTTCAATTACAGAATACTGCAATTCTGGACCATCGAGAGCTCTCGAAAGAAACATAATAGTTTCTTCTTTCCCATCTTTTATTTGTTTAAGGACGGCTCCTAATCCTTTAGAACTCGCATCAGTGACAAGGATGGAGTCCAAGGAAGTGTTGAAGCTCTGTAAGGAGGGAGCAGAATTAAGTGCCCTTTTGATTTCTTCAAATTCTGATTGGCACTGAGGCGACCATAGAAATATCACCCCCTTCTTGAGAAGAGCCCTGAGGGTAAGAGTATGGCAGGCAAAGCGTGGCACAAACTTATTATAATATTCAGCCATACCCAAGAAAGTTACCAACTCCTCCCTGGATTGAGGAACTTGGAGCTCATCTATGGTTTTTACCAAGCTAACCTTGGGTCTGACTCCATCACATGTCAAGCGATGACCAAGATAATCAATTTCAGAAAGGTTGAACCTACACTTATTTTCACGCAGAGTCAAACCTCTCTTGCGAAAATGTTCAAGCACACATCTCAGTCTCGCATCATGTTCCAGTTGTGAAGATCCATGAATTAACACATCGTCTTGATAGATCTTGACTCCCTCTACACCCCTTAACACGTCCTCCATCACCCTCTGAAAAACAGAGGATGCAGAGATCAACCCAAATGGAAGACGTGTGAACTTGAAAGTCCCAAAAGCAGTAATAAAGGCAGTCAAATTCATGGAAGAAGCATCTATCTTAACTTGATGATAGGCAGCACACAAGTCTAGTGTGGAGAATATACAGGAATCACCCAATTGTGACAACTGACTGGCCTCAGTTTCAGTGATAATTCCATCATTCTTTAATTTCTCAAGCTCTGCACGCATCAACTCTTTCATGGCTAAAGGAACATTCCGTACCTTACATGTGACTGGAACAGCATCTGGTTTTAAAGTGATCTTGTGGATGTAATCAGAGAGACAACCCAATTTATCGCTAAAAACTTCTTTGAAATCAGCTCGTAATGTAAAGCTAGAATCTCCCACACATGAAACTTCATTGGACACTTTGTCACTCAAATTACAGTTTTTGGAGAGAGGATGTGGGATAATGTTTCTCAAAACAATGCAAGGATCCGCACCAGGAACTAGTGACACACCCAAATCAGCTTGGTGGAACCAGCTGATTATGCTGTCACCTCTGCATGACATGTAAATTTTACCAGCAGTCAGTCTTCCCTTATACTCAATGTGGCCTAGAAAATAACCAAGGAGTTTAATCGGTTGGCCTCCATAAGCTAAAGGTTTGATGTCTGGCTTATATATTTTTACTTTCCTGAGTAACTTTAGGTCGAAGAAATCCTTGGGTATTAGAGAGATTTTTGCACATGAATCAAAGAGCATTCTTATATTACAGTCATTGACCACAACAGCATCAACAGGACCCTTACACTTGTTATTGTCATTAGAAGTCAAAATCTCCCCACAGTGCATTTTGTTCATATTCTGAGTCATCACTTTCAATAAATACCTCTTTGACACGTTTACTGGACTTGATCTTCTTGGCCCTGCAAACCTTGGCTATGTGACCCAGTTTTCCACAGTTGTGGCACTTAGAGGAGAGTGCAGGACAAGATCTGTCATTAGCAAGATGACCAAATAAGTCACAACGGTAACATTTAACTCGAGGATTTTCTTTCGGTCTTGAATTAGAAGAAAAGTTACCGGAAGTGCGTGCCTTCCAAACAGGTTCACTTTGCTTCCCTTTCCATACAGGCTCGCTTTGCTTCCAAAGGGGTTTCACAGGGTTTTTGTTGACAGCATGAACCTTCTCTTCCGAGACACCATTCTCCTTTTTTATTACTTCCACACAAGCTAAAGAATGTTCAATCCTCTTGGCCAAAACAATCACCTCATCAAGTTTCGGATCATCTTTTTGCCACAGTTCATCTTTTATTTTTTCAACATTGCAACCAAGCATGAATTGATCACGTATGCGTTCTTCCAATGAGCTTTCGAATTTACAAGTTGCGCCTAATTTGCGTAAGGCTGTGATATAGGTTTCAACAGACTCATCAGATTTCTGTACCCGTTTCCCAAAATGATAACGTTCTAAAATAGTACTTAGTTTTGTAAGATAGTGTTTATCAAGTTTTTTGAGACAAATTTCAAACTTGTTAAGGTTGTCAGATTCTCCATCAACTAAGTCCGGAAGATGTTCAAACACATCTTGGCCCTCCGACCCTAAACAGTGTAATAAGAGAGCTGATTTTCTCTCCGCACTTAAAGAAACACCACACACTCTTGCATAATTAAGAAAAACTTTTTTCCATTTTGACCAACGCAAGGGTGGGTCACCAGGATTTGAAAGAAAGAAGGGCAGAGGTGTTACATTTTGCATGTTGAAAACTGTAAGAAAAGCTCAAATCGAATAATATTAAAATTGAATTATAACTTAGCAAGCGTAGTTAATAAAATATATAAACCTGTAAAATGAAGCTTCAATTAGTTGTGACAGCCATAGAGTAGCAACTTAAATGAGAACTAAACTGTGAGCATCAGCGCAATGAGTACACAATAAAGATGAATAAATGAATGATTGAAAGAGAAAAAAGAAGAATGTTTTGTTTTTTTGAAGAGATAAGAGCTGTGTGCATCAGCGTAGCCAACACACAATAACAATTGTGGAGGACAAAACGCAAGGTTCATATAGCTGTGTGCATCAGCGAGAGATAACAGCTTAGCAATGATACACAACAAACAATTGGAGATATGAGCTGTAAGTGACAGCGTGGTCAGCATATAATGAAAAATCGTGAAAATATGTAACTTGTAGACTTTTTTTTTTAAGCTGTGTGCATCAGCGAGAAATCAAACTTTTAGAGATGATGCGCAAAAAACAAGTAGCAAATAAGGCTGTGCGTGTCAGCGTAGGAAAGAAAACTAACACGCAAAATGAAGATTATCTCAGCTGTGCGTGTCAGACGTCAATGCCGTAAAGTCAAATGCCTGGTAGGGTAAATGATACGAACTGCTCTACGCGCTTCTTCATGACAGCGCGTTGTCGTGGAAATGCACGTCGGTGTGTTCCCAGGGAAACAACGTGCAGACTTGATGAAAGCACATAAGCAAACAAGCGCGTCTTGCTGTAGTCGTGGAGACCAATCGTGACGCGCTGTCTTTGTTACGTTTGCAGCCTCAATGCGTCAACTACGTGGAAACAAATCTGCAATAATGGCGCGCAAGGAATGAAGCACTCGAGCGGTTGTTTTGAAAGACGCAGGAGGTAGAGAGCGCTGTTGTAAAGACGCAGGAGGTAAAGAGCGTCGTTGTAAAAGAATTCACCCATATAACAGAACCAAGAGGTGAAAACGAGGTTAATCTACTAGCGCTAGGCGAAAAGAGTATAACGTAGTAAATCTTGCAGCGCTGGAAGTGAGAAGGTTTAGCTTGCAGCTAGACAAGTCACGAGTTGACCGTTAAATGAATAAATTTAACAAGCAAAAGTCATAAAAGTCACGCGCCGAGGGAATAGAAAGGCGCTATAAAGGCAGACACAGTACCTTAAGTTCAGGCAATGAACTTATCTGTGTTAGGACGCTTGAGAAGATAGAAGGGAGGTCTCATGAAGTGAGTTTCACTCTTGCCTCGTGGGGTCCAGCCACTCCCGCTCGTCGCCAGTGTGAAAAAGTACACAGGTACGCAGGGAGCTGAAAGGTGTTCTTCTTTATTTTCGGTAATACAGGATAAGCGTCCTACCCACAGGATACACAGCTGCAACTGACACTAGAGTACTTGGTAGCTAGGCACCAAGTACATTCTACATTCTAGAGCTGTTCTAATGAGTTACACACATTAACAGGATAAAGAACAATGAGTGCATACAACGCAATAACATATGGAATACCACAGGTTTCAATAGACCTGAATGTATTTTGATGAAGTTTAATCTTTTTGATTGCGTTTGAAGGTCATTGTCAAATATATTTGAATGCAGTTCATGATTTCTGAAAAGGTTAGTTGGTTGTGGCCCATTAAGCTGTGCAAGGGTTTAATTTCCCCCTTTTCACCACATCACCAATTGGATTACCACATTTACCTTCCCT
Organism: Calotriton arnoldi; assembly: GCA_963921515.1. Lineage (NCBI taxonomy): Eukaryota > Metazoa > Chordata > Amphibia > Caudata > Salamandridae > Calotriton > Calotriton arnoldi. The sequence continues at coordinate 1,621,196 of CAWUFW010003334.1, forward strand.
AACTTCACCATTTACATTTTTTTCACTTCAGTCTGGAGTTTCTGACTGGGACCTGGGGACTAATTGGAATAAGGAGTTGTATTCTGTTCTGTCAATGAACAAACACTTCAGTCAATAAACCAATGCAATGCCTAACCTGGGGCAGTATTGAATATCATGCTTACTTTGCCCTCTGTCATCCCTTGTCTTTTTGGTTGGCAGTCATATTGGCTATCTTGTTGATTTCAATCAGAGAGCTGACTGCTGGTAAATCTGAAAATGCCAGGTGGCATTGTTCCATATTGGCAACTGGATGTCTACCCATTTAGAGTAACTGTAAAGTTTGACTTCCTAAACCTGGGATTGTTTGGAATGCAAATTAAGTTTGTTATACCTTTCAGCACCGTTTCATGAATTTCTTGTTGAATGGAAAAGTACTTATGGAGAAGTAAAAAATCAAATTTAGGGTTATTTTAAAAATGTGAATGAGTCTAAAATGAAGTTTGTTGTAATGCATCATGTAGGCTAGTATCTCAACCCATTTTACAAAATAAGTGAAATTCCCAGCTCGGTCAAATTGTCAATTGGGAGGAATGGAGGAGAGCTTTTCATCTCTGGGACTGGTTCAGCTAACAAAAAGGCATGTGCCAAGCCTCATTTCAACCCAGCTTCAGAGGTACAATTATTCACATAAATCATCACGAGTTGAAAAAAATAAGAAAAGTCCCAAATTCCAGTTAGAAATAGATTGTATTTATTTAACACCCAGAACTCATGTAGGACATTCAAAATACTGGGTGACTTTCCACAGCTTATGTCTCTTCATTGCTCTGGTGACACAGAGTCCGGGTCAAGCAGGGCTCCAGGACCTCAGACAACAAATTTTAAGTTCCCTCAGTGCAGAGGCATTCAATCACTGAAAAATCTTCAGACAAGCCTGTCATCTAAAGAAAGTCTTATTTGTGCCTTTAGTAAAGTTTAACTGCCTCGTACCAACAAAGAGCAGTCTCTGAACTTAAACTTTCACAAACCAGGCAGGAATCCCCAGGCACATATTTTTCACTTCTTACTGTAAGACACAAGGTAGAGGAACCATACTGGCCCATCAAATTCTAAAGTACCTAATAATGTCTCTTATTTCTACTTTCCATTTAAGTCTCACAACTTACAAGTCACACAAAATATGAGGCATTTATGTCTCCTGCTGAAAGCAAGATCAGTACAGTCTCAGGCAGGCTACCCCACTCTTGCCTGGTGAGGTTTCAGGAACTGACTGGTCAAACTTTGGTAAAGAACTTTGATCCAAAAGGAAATCTGACAAAGAAGAATAGAATTTTCCATTTTCTCTGAAGAATCAAGAAACGTATTCAGGATCCAGAATTGGCACAGCGTTGATGACCCCCAGGAAGGCTCTGTATTGGAGAAGGTCTACCTGTTGCTGTGAAAATGTGATTCCAAAGCTCACTATACCTAGATTACACTCAATTTTACAGCTATGTTACCAAACCAAAATCGAGAGCAAGTTCCCTTTAGGACAGAAAAAGTCAAATGCAAGTTCATGTAATTACAAAACTGCCTTTTAAGACTACTCTACTTCTTTGTTCTCAGTTTCTCTATACTTCAAAGAGATGCCATTTGCTGAGTCTACACAGGAGCTGGAGCCCCATTAGTTACTTGGAGAGAGGATGGCCTGCTGTGCTGCCAACAAGGAAAACATGTTGCTTGCTCTCCCTAACTATTGTGAAGTAACATTAACAAGTGAAGTCACAATAATCTCCCAGATGGCCGTTAACAAAGAATTTGAAGCTTACTATAGGGCGCTTTACCAAGCACCAAGGGGGTACACCCGGATACGATTGTGGCCCCGTTGACATGCTTCCTCTTAACCCACTATTGAGGCAAGAGGTGGATGCCCCCCGGTACTTGAAGAAGTTAAACTTGCCATCAAGCAGAGAGCTAGGGGCAAAACTCCTGGTACTAATGGGTTGCCCATAGAGTTCTATGCCACATTCCAGCCTCCCTCACCCCGTGACTTTTGGAACTGTACGAGAAGGTCAGGGATCGGGGTAGCTTATCGGATAGCATGCGGGAAGCCTTGATAACGGTTCTTCCGAAACCCAAAAGAGACCCACTTGAAGTGGCTTCCTATCGTCCCCTCTCTTTACGTAACCTTAATTACAAGGTGTTGAGTAAGGCCCTAGTGAAACAATTGACCCCCATGGTCAATACAGTGATCCATCCGGATCAGAATGAGTTTATACTGGGCAAGAATACGTTTCTGAATCTCTGATTGTTCAGTTTAATGGAGTACGCACGTCGTACCGATACACAGGGTGGGTGGCCTGACTAGACATAGAGAAGGCATTTGACACCCTTGGGTGAACTTATTTACAGGAAGTATTGGTAAAACTAGGGCGAGGACTTGAGTTCTGCAGATGGGTATGGGTTCTTTATGAGCATCCGGTTGCCTGAGTGCACACAGGCACGGTGATTTCGTATAGCTTTGCTATTAAATGGGGCACTAGGCAGGGTTGACCCCTGTCTTCCTTGCTGTTCACATTGGCCACGGAGCCGTTGGCTCAATGTATGAGGATGACTCTTTAATAAACTTGAAGGCAGACCCCCTGCTGCTGCTGGATGTCATGTCAGTATTAGATAACTTTGGACATGTCTCTGGGCACCGGATGAATTGGGGGAAATCATGTTTGTTCCCTTTGTTGTGGACACCAGCACTGCTGTGCATTTCCCCGGGTGACACCCCCTTGCTGTTGCAATATGACACCTTCAAATATTTGGGAGTCCAAATATATAATTCTGAGCGCGACCTGGTGGAAGGGAACTTAGGGAAGGCCTTGACCTCGATTCGGCATACGCTCCCCTTTTGGACACAGCTACCCCTCTCCCCCATGAGAAGAGTGTCTATTGCCAGAATGTTGGTTCTACCACAGCTCCTTTATTTTTGTGCGGCCCTTACAGTGATACTAAAGAAGATATTTTTTTCTAGACTTACAACACAATTAGCATTGTTGATTTGGGCTAACAAGAGGCACAGAGTTAAACTAGGCACTTTATATGCTCCACTGGAGAACGGGAGTTGGGCGCTCCCAAATATGAACTTTTATTATGCAGCGTCCCAGCTTTCATGGCCTTTGCACTGGTTATTAGATGCCTCCCACCCGGAGAGGGATTCGTTGGGTTTTGATTTTGGGGACACCCCATTACTGGAGTGGGTCCTGGATTCCCCCTCATACCGTACTATTCCCAGCACTTTGCTGTAAGTGGCGACATGGTGCTGGAAGAAATGCATACTAAACAGTAAAAGGGTGACAAAGTATGCTCTTAGCCTTCTCCTTTGGGTACCTCTCCAGTACAGGCGGCTGCAGAAGGTTTATCAGGTGGAGGCCTGGACTACAGCGGGCTACAAGACTTGGGGGGGCTATAGTAGTGGAGGGCACACTTTGTACTTTTGCAGACCTGACAGAGGGGGGCTCCTTGGATTCGGGCCAGTTTCTCCTATACTCCGCACTACGAGAGGTGGTGGGGAGATTATGGAACTTGGATGGGAGCCCTGTGTGGGTAGCTGGCCCATTGGAGTTGATGATGGCTTTAATGGGGCCGGGGCACACTGTATCACACTTTTATGATGCCTGGCAGGGCGATGATGCCAGTGGTGGGTTCCTGGCTCTAAGGGGTTGGTGGAAGAAGAAACTGTTGGTGGACCTGAAGGACGCCACGTAACGGAGGTGCCTGGGGTTTGTTAGAATGGTTACATGAAACGCTAGGTTTCAGTTCACACAGTGTAGTTTTTTGCACCACACGTTCTTTTACCCTGACAGAATATCAAAACTAAACCCGGGTGCCAGAGTAACTTGCCCCAGATGTCAGTGGGCTCATGCAGATTTTCTGCATATGGTGTGGTTCTGCCCTGTAATAGTGGATTTCTGGCAAACTGTGACATCTTGTATATCAGATATCACTACATCCCTTTTGCCATGTGACCCTACCCTCTTTCTACTCCACTCGGGGTGAGGACGAAACGCACAAAACAATTAAGGGGGTATCAGGATCTGGCACTTGTATTGGCACAAAGACGAATAGCCATGTCTTAGAAGGTGACATCTGCCCCTCTCATTATCACGTGAGAGAAAGATGTGGTCTGTTGGACATCTGCTGAGCTTTCAGTTAGGGCGGACGCCAGATCCCGGGGTGGCAGGTGTAACATTATGGAGCAGTGGATGCCTATCTAGCTAGATTGAATGCACTGCTCACCCCACCTGAACGGCCTTCAGAGGCCCAGCCATGATTTTCGGCACTGATGCCCTTGAGATTCTGTTGCCTGCTGTGTGGGTGATATCGTTTTTGTTTTCCTGGCAATCAGGTTGCAAGGGGGTGGGTGGTAATGGGGAGATGAGCGAAGTTGATTGCACGGTTAAGCTTTGTTTTTTCCTATTTCAATTACATGGTTCCAATGCTCGTGTTTACATGCGATGTTTCTTATCTTTTCAGTACTATCTGGATATATTGCTGTACCGCACATCTGGGCCATATTAGCCCATACGATTGTACTGTCATGTCTTGATGTGAACGGTGTATGTTGCGAGCAAAATAAATACAAATATACATATTTTTTAAAGGGAAGTCACAAGGTTTGAAGTGCACTAACTTTTTAAAGGGAGACTTATCATCATATGATCAATACAATTCATCCCATTCTGCTAGTGCCAAGGCAGCACAAATGCAGTTCCTCACTCAATACTGACCGCAATACCTATATGTATAGTCAATGCTAACAGTTTATAATAATTAATACTGGAAGTTATATTGGAATACTGACCTATAGGGCCTGCACATATTTTCAAAAACAAATAGAATAGTAGAAACATGGAAGTTGGATATAGATTTATTTCAAGTTCTCTATTCATTTTTCATCAGCACATTCTCATGCACTAGGGGGGTATATTTGAGGGAATTGTAGTTCAGCACATTCTCATGTCCTTTAGGCTAGTCCTGCCATGTATACCCCTTTTTACATACATTGTCCCATCCACACGACAATAACGGTTCTGAACAGGTGACCTTTTACCTAGTGGCTTGCTCCTGTGTCTTCGACACCAGGCTCTTAGTATTCTATCATAATCCCTGTACCTGGCGTGCATAAACATGTCCTTAAGCATGGCATAATTGCTCTGTATAAGGGTCACTGCTTTTTTTCATCCTTGGCCAACAGCCCGCTGTGCTTGATCGCATTTGTTTGGAAAAACACTTATGATTGTTTTCAAAACATTTATGATTGTTTTCAAAACATACTGATTCTAGAAGAAACCCTGGAGTGACCACTCTAGTATATAAGACCCTTATTTTCCCCCTGCAAATTAGAGGAGAATTCCTTCCAAGCTGACATGGGGTCCTGCATGCTGAATCTTCCACACGCAGCGGTCTGACATCCCTTGCGGGGTGTCATCCTCGAAGCAGAGATGAGGTCCTTCATTCTCTCCCATCAGGTGAGGGGATTGGTTCTTCCCTAGGGGATTCTTGGCTATATACACATATACATGCTACACCTACATATCTAGGTTATGTTCACTTAGGCAAATTACTTAGGGCGCGCATTATAAGAGTATGCAAATTCTACTGTTTTATCTGAACTGTGTATGTTCATCTTTGTAGCACTATTGTCGAAATGTATCTACTGTTTACTATATTAGTACTTGCGATTTCTTTCGTATGCTTCTGTCTCCTGATTGTCGCAGCAAATATGTTTTACACAAGACTGACGCTGGACCAATAAATACTTATTGAAACGTCCTAATTGCCATCCTGTGTATTTTCTGAGAATAAGCAAGCATGAGTGATTGAGCAAAAAGTACTGTACTGTTTTCCACGATCCCTGAGGAATCAGGGTTGTCATGTTCAGTGGTTGCCAGAAACTACCTACACCACTGTAAGATACAAGGGGGTGGTAGTGGCACTGTAGAGCTAGCTGGTCTAATGGCTGACATATCCTGTGGGGGTGTCCAGAAGCAGTTGGGACACCAAGCCATCAGTTTGGGTCATCCAAAATGCACAGGTCCTGGGGATTCCTAGGATCTACACGACAACAGCGCAGCAAATTACCATGCTGCGCTGCCCTGCGTCACAAGGTAAGGGCAGAAATGTGCCATATGTATCCAATATGACACATTCCTGTCCTTTCCCTCCTGTGCTGGCACTGTTTCGGCAGCCTAGCGCCAACACAAGCATTCTTGCACCATGGTGCAAGGGTGCCAGTGTTGTAGGCAGGATTGTTTTTGTGCAGGAAGGGGCACCTTCCTGCGTAAAAAAATCCATAGAGGCATTTTCTTATTTCTATGAGTGCTGCAGAATGCAGCACCCATAGAAAAAGGAAAGAACAAGGAGTAATAAAAAATACTTCCCCTCGCTATGCCTTACCTGGGGAGGCGTATCTTTTTGGCGCTGTTGGAAAATGGCCATCTCTGAAGGGTCACCCCAAACATTTGCCTTCCTCCTCCTTTTTGCTGAACTCTTTTTGTTGGCCTTAGAACTCTGAGCACTTTACCACTGCTAACCAGTGATAAAGTGCATATGCCTCTCCCCTAAACATGTTGATATTGGTGTACCCCTGTGTCAGCTATCGGGACCGCTATCGGTACTGAGGGTAGCCACAAACAGACAAGGAGGGAGTACTAAGTCTCAAAAAGGGGTCTTTATTTTCAGAAAGGGCACAGTGTCCACTCGTCAAGGGTCCAGGTTGGGTTACTCCCGTCTTCACCAGGACCACTCTTCCGGTGTACGTGTCTCTTCGGTTTCCCGTTCACGTCGCTGTCGGCCGTGGAGACTCCGCATGTAAGGGGGGGGGAAAGAAAATACCGGGGTCAGTGGACTGGAAGGAGGTACTCCTTAATTCAGGGAAACGGGAGTGAGGGAAGTTGCCACCGCTACTATCAAGTGGAGCCCGTCGTGACCTCCCTCTATAACGTCGCCCGCCCCCTCCCGTGCCCCGTGAACCCCTGGAGTCGTGCCCGTACCTTGGCAAGCCACCCTCCTCCTGGAAGGTGGCTGGGCGGAGCGTGATCCGGTTGGCCTCCTGGCTTGATGTCCTCGTCTTCCGTAACGTCTCCCGCCTTCACGTCTTCCTCTAAGGTCGCTCCTCCGGTTTCGTCCTGGTTCCCGCTTTCTTCACCACTCGATGTCCACGCCACGAACCCTCCTCCTCCGGGGACTCCAACTTCCGTCCTTGGCCAGCGGTCCGGCCCTCTTGGCTCGTTCAGCTGGTTCTCCGATAGGCCGGTGGCGGGCAACGTCACTGGCCACGCCCCCAAGGTCACTTCTTGATGGTTTCCCTTAAAGGGCTCCAGACCTGCCTGTAAAGAGGGCGATATAACGCCTGTAAATGTCACGTCCGTGTCGAAGGGCAACACGGTCCGTAGCTCATCAACGGAATCGTGACACATGCCCCCTCTGGCTTTCCCCGATCGGGGGTAAGAGGAAACCGGGACAGGTAGTCCGCATTCCCCTGTTCCGTGCCCTTACGGTGATGCACCTCAAAGTGGAAGGGTTGAAGAGCTAAGAACCATCGAAGGACTCTGTCGTTGGTACCCTTATTTCTCTGGAGCCAAGTGAGTGGAGCATGATCGGTATACAGTAAAAAGGCTCTCCCTTCTAGATAATACCTGAGTTTTTCTATGCTCCATTTCAGGGCCAGGCATTCCTTCTCTATCGTGGGGTATACTTGTTCCCTAGGGAAGAGTTTCCTGCTGATATATAGGACAGGTCGTTCCAACCCCTCGCTGTCTAGCTGGGAGAGAACGGCACCTATGCCCACCCCTGAGGCGTCTGTCTGGAGAATAAATGGTTTCTGGAAATCTGGAGTCAGCAAAACCGGTGATGTAGTCAGAGCAGTTTTCAGAGCCATGAAGGCCTGGATTTCTTGTTCAGAGGGGTTCCTTATGCGGTGAGCTGTTGTAGATTTCTTTAGGAGATCGGTAAGGGGGCAGCTGTCTGAGAAAACAGGGGAATGAACCGTCTATAATAGCCGACCAACCCGAGGAAAGCTCTCATCTCTTTTTTTGTGTTGGGAAAGGGGGTGTCTTGGATGGCCCTCACCTTCTCTGACTGGGGTTCAATTAGCCCTTTTCCCAGCAAGTATCCCAGATATTTGACTTTGTGAAAGGCAAACTTTGATTTTTTTGCGTTAATGTGGAGGTTGGCCTCCCTTAACTCCGCAAAAATGGCCGACAGATGGGACTGATGTTCTTCCCAGGTTCTACTGAATACGACAATATCGTCTAAATAAGCTGACGAATAATTCGAATGGCTTCTCAGGAGGGTGTCCATGAGTCTCTGAAAGCTAGCGGGGGCACCATGGAGGCCGAAGGGCAGTACTGTGAAATGAAACAGACCATCAGGAGTAGAAAATGCTGTCTTCTCTTGGTCTCCTGGGTGGAGAGGGATCTGCCAGTAACCTTTTGTGAGGTCGATGGTGGATATATAGCGAGCCTCACCCAGGCGTTCTATTAGCTCATCCACCCGGGGAAGGGGGTACCCGTCTTGTTTGGAGATGCGATTCACCGCCCTGAAGTCAATACAAAACGGGTACTCCCATCAGGTTTCGGAACCAGAACGATTGGCGAACACCAGTTGCTCTTCGAGGGTACCACCACTCCCAATGCCAACATCTCTTCCACCTCTTTCCGTAATGCCATGCGACGGGCCTCGGGGACCCGATAGGGTTTTTGTTTTACCACAACCCCGTCACGGGTAGGTATCGAATGTGTGGTTAAAGTGGTCTTTCCAGGTAGGTTGGAAAAGACGTCGGAAAACGAGAGGAGAAGAGTCTGTAGCTCTGCTTTCTCCGTCGCAGGAAGCGTAGGACTATATACGGTCTCATGAACAGAGGTTTGCCCTGGGGTAGCAAATGACACACTACAGGGACTCCTTGGGGTCGGACCAAACCATTTTTTTAACAAATTGACATGGTACAGCTGGGTTTTCTTAGGGGAAAGGCGTAGCAGGTAGGTGGTTTTGCCGATTTTCCTCAGGACCTCGAAGGGGCCTTGCCACTCTTTCCTTAGTTTATGTGAGGAAGAAGGGAGAAGCAGGAGAACCCAGTCACCATCCTGGAAGACCCTCAACCTTGTCCCTTTATCATATTGCCTTTTGTATTGTTTTTGTTTTCTTTCTAAGTTATCGTGGGCTAAAGTTCTTAGTTTATGAAGCCTCACCTTTATCTGGTTGGCATAATCCAGCAAGGCATGGGCCTCAGTGATGCCCTGTTCTTCCCAGCTTTCCTTCGTAATCTCGAGAAGGGTGCGAGGCCGTCTTCCAAATAAGAGCTTGAAGGGAGAAACACCCAAACTGGACTGGACTGTACTGCGTATAACGAACAGCGCCAGAGGAAGGAGCTGATCCCAGCTCCTCCCATCCCCTGACAGGAGTTTTTTTAATGTTAGCTTCAGATTCCCGTTGTACCTTTCTACGAGGCCGTCTGTCTGGGGGTGGTACACAGAAGTTCTGATGTGTTGGATATCTAATTGCCTACACACCTGCTTCATGAGACGGGACACGAAAGGCGTGCCTTGATCGGTAAGTATCTCTCTAGGGAACCCCATTCTGGAAAACACCTCGATCAGTTTTTGGGAAATGGTGGTGGTAGTGGCTGTCCGCAAGGGAAGGGCTTCAGGATAGCGAGTGGCGTAGTCCACGATCATAAGGACATAATGGTGTCCTTTGCTGGACTTGGGAAGGGGCCCTATCAAGTCCATCCCTATACGTTCGAATGGGTGTCCAATAATGGGCAGAGGCTGTAGGGGCGCCTTTGATGGGATGTATCGGTTTTTCTTCTGGCATATATTGCACTCCTGGCAATACTTTTTATTTGAAGATAAATGCCAGGCCAGTAAAAGCTATCTAGTATTGCTTGACTGGTTTTCTCAGCCCCCACATGTCCCACTAACAGATGGGAATGGCCGAAATAAAGGATCTGGTCCCTAAAACACATAGGGACCAACAGCTGAGGTGTGGCCCCTTCCTTGGCGACCCGGTATAGGAGCCCATGTTGCTCCTCAAAAGAAGGATAGGTTCTCTTTTGGGTGTCCTTCGTTTCCTGTGCTCTTTGCCATGCATGCCTGAGGGTTGCATCATTTAACTGGGCCCCCTGAAGTTCCTATCCATAGCCCAAGGTTCTGAGGTTAGCAGGGTATCATGAGGGTCCTCCGATGGGGACCCCGATTTAAGGGCACTGGCGATGAGGAGGGGAAAACAGGGATTGTCTACCCCCAATATCAGCGGTTCCGGAAGAGACGGAAGAACCCCTACCGTGATGGTGGTCTGTATACCTCCCTTGGTGCGTACTGGTAACTGGGCTACGGGGTAAACACGCACATCCCCATGCACACAGCGTATACTGACAGTCTTCCCCAGGCTTCTCTGTGAGCTGGGGACCACCTCCTCCCGGGCTACTGAGTGTTTGCACCCTGAATCTAGGAGGGCCCTTACTTCCTTGTTGTTAACGAAGAGACTCACATAGTACATATGCCCCATCTCCTGTGCATAAAGGACCGAACGTGGGCGTAGCTGACGTCCATAGGTTCGTCCTCTGATCTCTCTTTCTTTCTCCTGCAGAAGCGGGCTATGTGTCCCCATTCGCCGCACTCGAAGCATTGGGGGCTAGAGGTAACGGGGAGGTCGGGCCTCCCAGGCCGGAACTTTGGGGGTTCTGGTTGGCTCTTGACGGGTCTCCTCTCGAACCTCGAGGGTATGGGACCCTTGTGGGGTTTTTCCGGTTCCTTGGGCGTGCAGCGACCCTGGGCACAAGTGAAGGAGGTGGCCATTTCGACAGCTTGGTCGAGAGTCAGGTTGGCGTGCTGTCGAAGCCACCTTTGGGTGTTATATGGGAGGATGTCAATATATTGTTCGAGGTAGATCTTGGTCATAACGTCCTCGACGGTGGATTCACGTGGCTTCAACCACCGGTCGGCGGCGTCCTTCATTTTATGAAAGAGCGTTTTGGCAGTATCACCAGCTGTTCCCCTTTCTTGCCTGAATTTGAGCCGTAGCGCCTCCTCATCGACCCCAAGGCGGTCCAGAATGTGTTGTTTTACGAGCCCAAATACAGCAGTGCCGTCGCTATTAATGAACTGGTAGGCCGCCTGGGCCTCTGCTGTGAGCAATGGAGCTAGGTAGAAGGGCCAGCGATCACTGGGCCATCCACTGGCCCTGGCTGCCCGTTCAAAGTTCAAGAAAAAGGCCATAGGGTCCTCCCCAGGTACATACTTCTGTAGCGGCACGACAGTACCAGGCGGAGCAGGGCCTCTCCCTTGTCCCAGTGCCATAAGGAGCTGGTTCTGCCCTTCTGCCAGCTTGGTCAGGTTATCTGCTTGGGTCTGTATGGCCGCCGTAAATACCTCCCTGTCCATCTCGGCCTGGTTGGTGCCCCGTTCGACGGCCCATTCCAGCTTGGCGTGGCCCTCCTTCAGCTGGTACACGAGGTTCTCCATCCTATATCGATGGAGGCGGTGCCTGCATTCTCCACCACTTGTCAGCTATCGGGACCGCTATCGGTACTGAGGGTAGCCACAAACAGACAAGGAGGGAGTACTAAGTCTCAAAAAGGGGTCTTTATTTTCAGAAAGGGCACAGTGTCCACTCGTCCAAGGGTCCAGGTTGGGTTACTCCCGTCTTCACCAGGACCACTCTTCCGGTGTACGTGTCTCTTCGGCTTCCCGTTCACGTCGCTGTCGGCCGTGGAGACTCCGCATGTAAGGGGGAAAGAAAATACCGGGGTCAGTGGACTGGAAGGAGGTACTCCTTAATTCAGGGAAACGGGAGTGAGGGAAGTTGCCTCCGCTACTATCAAGTGGAGCCCGTCGTGACCTCCCTCTACAACGTCGCCCGCCCCCTCCCGTGCCCCGTGAACCCCTGGAGTCGTGCCCGTACCTTGGCAAGCCACCCTCCTCCTGGAAGGTGGCTGGGCGGAGCGTGATCCGGTTGGCCTCCTGGCTTGATGTCCTCGTCTTCCGTAACGTCTCCCGCCTTCACGTCTTCCTCTAAGGTCGCTCCTCCGGTTTCGTCCTGGTTCCCGCTTTCTTCACCACTCGATGTCCACGCCACGAACCCTCCTCCGGGGACTCCAACTTCCGTCCTTGGCCAGCGGTCCGGCCCTCTTGGCTCGTTCAGCTGGTTCTCCGATAGGCCGGTGGCGGGCAACGTCACTGGCCACACCCCCAAGGACACTTTTTGATGGTTTCCCTTAAAGGGCTCCAGACCTGCCTGTAAAGAGGGCGATATAACGCCTGTAAATGTCACGTCCGTGTCGAAGGGCAACACGGTCCGTAGCTCATCAACGGAATCGTGACACCCTGATTGGTATATTTGTTGTACTAGTTAGTCCCTTGTAAATTTCTATCACCTATACTGAGGGTCTATACTTCAAATGCTACTAGTGGGCCTGCAGCACTAATTGTGCCAGCCATATAAGTAGCCTTTCAAACCTGTCTCAGGCCTGCCATTGCAGTGCCTGCGTGTGCAGTTTACTGCCACTTTGACTTGGCATTTAAAATTATTTGCCCAGTCCTAAACTTCCCTTTAATTACATATGTCACCCCTGTGATAGGCCCTAAGTATCCCTAGGGGCAGGGTGCTATACAAGTAATAGGTAGGACATGTACCTTTATGTTTTGCATGTACTGGTAATAACAAACAGTCTATTTTGTTTTTCACTACTGACAGGCCTACTCCTCTAATAGGCTAGCATTGGAAATTCCTTATTACATCTTTAAGCTGTAATTCCTGATCAGAGAGAAGGAGATTTGACATGTTTAATATGGTTAGAATGGTATTGATAAATCCTACTTACTGGTGAGGTTGGATTTAACTGTATTTTTTAAATGCCACTTTTAGAAATCTGAAATTTCTCTGCACTTACTACTCTGTGTGCCTGACTGTCAGTCTCCCATACCCGTCTGGGCTGGGGGACAGCACCATTTGTGCATTCCCTCTAGATAGTCATGGTTGGGGCAAGATGGCGGCCGCTTGTCGGACGCTCAACTAACGCTCCCAGATCTCTCCCCCCCCTCGCGGGCAATCTGTCCTCCGTGCAACCCCATCGCAGTTTGCATACCTTGGAAAAAGACAGTGTAGTGTAGTTCCTATTTCCCTAATAGGCTCTGCGCATTGGAATAATATAACTTATAGGCTTGACATAGGACTGAGGTCGGTATGTCCCTATTGAGTATATTAAACTTAATTACTTTTGTGCCAGCTAGCTCAGAGGCCACTAGAAACTCCTTGAGAACAAGAAGGGAGTAGTTTCTGGCAACCGCATAAACATGACTACTTTGTTTCCCTTTAGAATCGGAACACGTCTCAGAATCGTGGAAACAATAGATAACAGTTTCACTCAGTCAATCGTGCATGCTTAGTTTCTACAGAGTTACACAGAAAGGAAAGACGGGCGTTTCAATAAAAGGGTTTTATTGAACAGTCTTGTTTCTCGTGTAAGAGATATGTGCTGTTATGATCACAAGACAGTATGCAAGATAAATAATGTACAGCGTAAGCAGTAGAAATAAATAATACTGCGCTAGCATTATCTTTTAGCATATATTCACGTACATAAATAACATGAGCTAAAAATGCGAGTACTCATAAGCTCTCTAAGCTAGTTCTACCCCAATGTACCTAACCTAGTCTAGGTGTAGGAAAAGGTAAGAAGTAGGTGGAGTATTCTCTAGTATGGTATACTAAGAGTATGTTAATTCTAGTATGCCAAGAGTCCCTCTAGGTTCTAGTCAGCTCCATACCTTGAGAATGAGAGGTGGGAATCTCTTGCCGGATCTGGAACTCTAACACCCCGCGAAGGGAGTCAGAACACTGGAAGCTGGATTCTTCTGCGAGCAGGAATGACAGCGTCTTCTCAGTGCGTCAGGCCGGGATACGGGCTCCTCTGAAGTCGAGGTCTCCTCTAACTTGCTTGGGCAAGGGAAGGTATATTTATACCTGGTAGGTGCCTTGGAATGTTAGCATTGATGTGAAGTCGGACAGAGGAAGACGTCAGGAATGAACCCTTAAGGTATAACGGTTCATACATAATAGATGAGTTTTTGGAGAAATCAATAATCCTGTGCTAGGGGAACTCCCGAGAGCTTAAGGGTCTGGTTTCTAAGAACTCGTTGTGACGTTAGGGTGGACGGATGTCGGTGACCATGCCTGTATTTGGAGTGCACGGCTAATGCCTAAATAAGGACTGGGATTCTATGCCTATATAAGGGCAATGCGAATTGTGCCTATATAAGGACATGTTTCAGGAAAACCTATATACGGACACCTAAAGCGGAATACAACACCAACTCCACTTTCGAATGAACGATAATACTAAATGCTAAACATTAAATGCTAAACATTAAATTGAGTACCACATGTTGCTAAAAACATTTCTAAAAGCATGTTAAAAGAAGTTTAAAATAAACTGTTGAATGCAATAGGTACTGTACATTTAAAGCATTGTTTTCATTCTAAGCATATAATCGAAATAAATGCAACATGAATGAATAAACAGAAATATATGCATATGATGAAATGGTTGACAAGTTGTCAAAAAAATCAAAGCCATTCCATATCATGGTATTAGTTGAAATGTTAGACTAGTAAGGTGACAATGTGTCCCTGGAAGTATTCAAAGAAGTCCGTTTTATAAGAATAGTTCTACTGTAAGCAGATTGTTTTGCCATGTATTTTCAAAAATTAAAAAGAAAAAGTTCAATTGTGGGAAAGTTCCAAGTTTTGAAAATATGAAGGCCAAATTTCATTGCTTCCCTGGTACACTGTGAGCCGAATCAAAGTCAGTGTATGGGTCTGGTGTAAACATGAAATCATCTATTTCCGTAGCCAAAATATCGTCTACTGAAGTTGGTGACATTTGGAACACCTCGTTCAGAAGGGTAATTGCACAGAGATGAGAAACATCGCCTTCAGCAGAAGATGCCGCAGCAATGTTCGCGTCCGTTGTTACCTGTGTGCCTGTTGATCCATCTCGTACCTCAGCAGCTGCAGGAAGCATCTGTGAGATCTCAATGAATGCCGTCATCAGGATTGGTAGCCTCTGGGGACAACACAGAGCATGGGCCGTTATCTGGTCCAGCAGAGTATCGATATCCGTTGGCATGACTGATGGGAGTGTTAGACAGGTGTCTAGCACGCATTCTTCACCGCAAAGCAGGCAGCATAGAACAGGTAAGATGCAATCTTGCCAGATTGGTCTGAATGACAGGAACCACGTTGTATTAAGTTCCCATAGACGAGGCATGCCCAAAAGCTGTACTATGCGCTCACGGCACTTCCGTTCAAGGAGAGCTTTTTCCACATCGCTCGGAGTGATGTTGGCGAATAGGCTTGCCATAGCGTAAAAGTAGGAATAGAAATAGAATTCCTGCAACAAGTGCTAGAATTAACGGCACACCACCAAACACCGAATGTGCGAAGTTTGGGATGATTCCGAGAACTGCCTGGAAAGGTGCTAATAGCCCGGAACAGATGGTCTTAAATACATGTACAATTCCGCTCGTATCAGACATGTTAAAGATACATCCCATCATTTCTACGAAATGTATAGGGCAGTTTGTACGAATTAAAGCCTGTATCTCAGCCGAAGTCCTTGCAACTTGTAAATCATAGATTTCTTTGGCCGAGGTCCGAGCCACTGTTTGTTGTATAAGCATGGCTTTTATTCTGCTTGAAGTATCAAATCGTATAAAAGAAACATTCAATGGAGGCCATAAAGGCGACTCCCTGACTGTGTCTATTGGGGGGAACAATACTTGCATACAGCAAGTGACCCTGGAGTCCACCGTTACTAGATATGGGATGCCTGGCAACATGCCACAGCAACTCTGATCATTCAACATGAGGTAACTCCCGTTAGAAAGTTGGCCAAACGTTGGATTAATCACAGTAGCTGGTGTACCCTGCTGGTGGCAGGACAAATTTGCCACAGAAGCATTACAAGCCCCGTGTAAAGAAATGTCCTGACAAATTAGTGAACCGCTTAGTGCACTTTCACAGTGTGTACCGCTTAGAAACACTTCACGATCCCCACTCCAACATCTGTATGTGTAGGGTAAATTCCAGGATGTCTTAATGTATTCTTTACCCAACCTTTCATATTTGCCTGCTTGCATTTGTTTGAGGCAATACTGAAACTGAAAAGTAGTTACAGGCAGAGTGATTTTGCCATGAATAAGCCATTCTGTAGCTGGTTTTTCTGCCACTGTAAACGGTAATTTTTCCAGTTTTTCAATGCTCAGCACTGTATACTTTGCTCCTCTTTGTGCCAGTTCGATCTGTTTATCAGTTAGATTGTATTCTGCAAACAGAGCCGACGTGTTGATAAAACGCCAAGGCACATAGCCCACACGCAAAGATTGCAGCGTCCAGCTTAATAACATAATAGAACGTAACTGAGATTGGCATTGTTGTAACATGGCTAAATCTTGTTCCAGTATGTCAATAGCAGAGGATACAATGTTGTCCAATGAATAAATTCTGGATGACAAAGTTGTTAACCCATTGACGACCACAGTGAGAGTTTTCTCTAAGTTAATACGATCAAGTTCACGTATTCGTTCTGCAGCCTCTGCCTGTGAAACCTTCCATGCTTCATTATAAGCAGCATAGATGCCGGCATATATGAAACGTTTTTGGCGCGGTTTTCTTGGTCCAAGCAAGAATTCCCTAAGGTCTGCGTCTTCTTTAAGTAAAGATAAGTGTTGTTTCACATCCTTAAGTGTAGATTTTGGCAGCCAATCGAGGCATAATTTTCCTACACTGTATGTTGTTACTACCTCCGGATGTTGTCTTTTGACGTATCGTGGGTCTGGCGATGAATAGTAAAGCCCTGTGTTTTATTCAGGAATCTTTCTTGACAGATGTTTGTGTCTGTGGGCCAGATCAACCATTTTCTCCAATCAGGATTTGTTCTGTTGATTTGTAGTATTGTGTCAACTGTAACCGCTGCCTGTGTATTGTTATTACTGGCAGGTGTTGGTACAGAAGGTGTTTTCATGTCTTTGATCTTGGCTAAACCGAGGCAAGACGTTTGTTGCACAGTGTCATTCAAAAACATTATTTGATGAGGGATGATACATGCTCTAAACAAAGCTTCTATCCCCTGCACTTGCCAATCTTTAGTACCCCAGACAGATTTTGTATCTATTGTGTTTTTCCACAAGTCGAAACCATGTCTAGACAGTTGGGCAATAAATGCTGCAGAGAAATCTGTTTTGTATTTGTTAACATAGTTTTCAGTCCTGTTTTGTTTACAGTTTTATAGTAAAATGTTTCTGGGTCAGATGTATTGTATCCTGAAAAATATGGAAACTTTTTGGCACACGTTTTTGAACTACCTTTGGGTGGTGTAGGACAATGCTCCCATTGGTTAAACATAAACACATTTCTAGGTGTTGCAGATTTATGCAAGAAATGATGACCATAGTGGTTATAGCAATACAGCTGTTCATAGTCTGATGAACCCTCTAAATATTCATTATTAGAAAATGCAGCAGACCTTTCTAGATCAAACATCATATCATTCACAGTTTCAAAGTCCCAATCATCAGAATACATACTGGATGAAATAAAATCACTTAGTGAAATTTTAAATAAATGTGGAATGTTCAAAAGTTCCGTAGGGCTGAAGATATCGAAATCTACTTTGTCCCACACTATACCATCCTGTATAGGAACGGCTGTGATGTTCACTGCTGACAAGTCTCTTGCTTCACGATGGGATGATTTGTGTGGTTTCAAAAGTAAGTTCACATTTTTACTTTCAATGTCCAAATGGATGTATCTGCCATTCATAAGCACGCTGATAGTCATAACCAAAGCTAGCCAAAGCAGAAAGAAAAATATTCCAGAAATAATCCATAGTTCAATCCATGGTGAAACCAGATAAGTCTTTCTCAAAAAATGAAAAAAGTCTTGTACTTGCTGTTTAAAAGTTTTTGATGCTGGCGTCGTTTCAGGCTCATTCAGATCTTCAGAAAACGTATCAAAGTTAATGAAATAGCCAGAAGCAGTTCTGTCAATTGTTGGAATTGCATCAGGATTTGTCGAAATCGCTGGAACCAGTTGATCACTTGTTACGTTGGTGTAGACAGGTGTATTTGGACGAACTGTTACTTGAGTTTCAAGAGGGATGAGTTCCATAGCATTGTTGCTTAGTCCTTCATCTGTTACTGCTGAATTCTCGATGGTTATCAGTCTTTCAGTCTGAACCTCTTGGATAGTAGCGAGAGGAGTGCGTCTGCTACTAGGTCGGAGTCCACGAGGCCTACTATTTAGTATTGGCCACATATTGTGGTTTGATGAGGTCGATTGACACAAATCTTTTCTCCTTTCTTCCAGCAAGGGGCGGCAGAAGTACTGCTCTTGTTCCGTGTACGGCTAGGACAGGTACTGGTTGTCTGTAAGAAGGTCCAAATTCCTTCTTGTCCGCAATCTTTTCTCTGACTAGATCCACAACTTTTGGGATCCAGACAGGCCTTGCTGGGACTGCTGGTTTTTCCCCAGTGGTGGTTGGCTTCAGGAACACGATGCTTTGTTTCGATCTTAGTTCATTTAGATCCTGTAAAACAGCCAAACAATCTTTGATATAAGGGTTTATTTTCCACCACTGTGCCTTTACATTCGAGATCAGGAACCCACATTCTTGTCCCAAATAGGACCTCATATGGAGTGACCCCCCCCCCTAGAGAACTTCTTGGCAAATTATTTAATGAGCGTTGGACCCCATAAAGATGTTTGACCCACCCATCACCCGAACCTAATACCCTAGCTGTTATAGACTGCTTTATGTCCCGGTTTTTCCTTTCCACAACAGAATTTCCCTCAGGATGAAACAGAGAGGAGTACCGCAATGCAATGCCCAGACTGGCCATGGCTTCTTTGTAAGCCCGAGAGCTAAACGCAGGGCCCTGGTCAGAATGTAGCGTGCCTATTGCGTATGTGCCGATAAAGACTCGCAAATCTTTTATAACAGTTCGAGCATCTGCCGAGCGCTGAGGCCATATCCATAGGAACCTAGAGCAAGAATCCACTGCGACCATTACATATTTATAGTTACCGTCCCTTTGCAAGGGACCGCAGTGGTCCAGGTAAACACAAGCTAATGGTTTGTCTGAAATTAACAGGGGTGTCTGCGCAGGACGTTTCACTGTGGAGACTTTCATCTGTTGGCAAATTTCACATTCCAAAACATCGTTTTTTGTCTGTTTTCTAATGCCAGGCCACCAATATCTTTGTTTCAGTAAAGATACTGTTGCAGAAATACCTGCATGGGCAGAGGCTATCCCTTCATGTGCTGCTAGGATTAGTCCTAATCTACGTTCCTTGTTTGGAATTACCCTATCCCCCACTCCAGGGATTCGAGCAAAAGGAAAGTTGTTCGCATCAATTACATAAGAGTACTTGAGTGGAAACTTTTTTGGTAACGCTGCACCACTGCCTTTGCTCGTAGCATTGACAGCCAACATTATCTCACTGTCTATTCTCGTTTTGGAACGAGTGATTGCAGCTACGGAAGCCGTCTGAACAGCCCCCTTTGCGGCTTTGTCAGCCAATGAATTCCCTGCAACGTAAACGCCATCACGTTGATGACTCAGCGTGTGTATCACTTGAGCCTTTGGTAGTTCGTTTTTAACTGAACTACTTGTTCCCAAAGCATTTTATGCTTTATTGTGCCACCTTTGCATCTTTGAACCCATTTTCAAGCCAATTTTGTATATATTCATTATACGACTGAACACAGTAGAAAGAATCGCACACTATTAATGTGGGGAATTCGCGATCTGTACTTTCAAGTGCCAGTTTGAATGCTTGTAGTTCAGCTCGCTGAGCTGTACAATCTCCTAGAGATTGAGTTTTAGTGACCATTGGTCTGAAGTTACCATCGCGCATGCGACCTTTAACAATTGCGCATGCTGCACTGTACGCTTGCTTACTCCCTGTAGCGGGTTGTGCGGATCCGTCAGTGTAAATTATAAATGCATACCGATCGAGAGGCAGAATTTCAGTGGGCAGAGGACATTCATGTTCATATTGCAGCAACGCTTGTGTTTTTAAATCAGGATCAAAAACATATTCAACATCTGTTGCAGCAAGAGACTTAACCCATTGTATCCATCTAGGATGTAAAGCTTTTGCATTTGGAATGCTCGCTTTAGTTACCACCTCTAAGGCCGGTACTGGAGTTACGACAATGATGCGTTTCCCTTGGGCTAGAGCTCTTTCTTTTGCTACAGCGGTTTGAACTGCTGTCAGTATTTTTTCAGTTGAAGTGAAGTGCATTTCTGCTTGTGTATACAAATGTGATTTGTATGCTATTGGTACTTTTTCACCCTCATTAAATGTTAAGTAGATTGATCCGCATTGACCCGAAATTATTCGGATCACTAAGTTGCGTTGACTTACGCGTGTTTGTAAGTGATTTGTTGCTAACATGTTAGCTTGGAGTGAACGCAAGATTTCTGTGTGTTCATGTGTCCAATTTTTGATTGAAAAATCAGGTTTGATTAATGCCTAGAGAGGTTTAACCCTTTCTGCGTAATTTAGAATGTAAGTTCTTCCAAAATTTAGGAAACCCAGGATGGATTGTAAATTTTTCAGCGTCTTTGGAGGTTGGAGCAGCGCACACCTTTCTAAAAGTTAGCTGCCAAGCTCTTGCCTTCACTTGAAAGCTCATATCCTAGAAAAAGGACATTGAGATGGGCAATTCTGGATTTTTAAAGTTGAACTTATAGCCCTCAGAGGCGAAGCCCAATATAATGGTACTCACCCTGTTCAAGTGCCTATCCAGGTCATCGTCTGTCAGATAGATGTCATCGACATATGACAATGCCTCATTATCATAAATTTGTAGTAACTCTGTTACCCTCGCTGAGAATAACCCCGGGCTGTTCTTGAACCCTTGTGGAGTCGACAAAATTGACGCTGGGTCCCCATTATTGAGAAAGCTGTTAAGTACCTGCTTTCAGGTGCTATGTTTTGACAAAAGAAACCATTTGAGATGTCCAATGTGGTTTTATATTTTTTACGCACAATGTTATTCATTAATGCTGTACTATGTGCATTTTGCACTGCAAATGTTTTAGAACAAGTGTTTAGGTGTCTGTAATATAAAACTAGACGATATGTATTGTCTGGTTTGGAGACAGGAAACAAAGGATTGTTCATTGAAGAGGTGCATGTTTCAATCACCCCTTGGTATTCAAGTTGATCTAAGATCTCCCTGACCTGTTTTTTAGCTTCTTGCTTTATTGGGTACTGCCTTTGTGCAGTAGGTTCATGTTTCAGATGTATTTTATGGTGAGGTGAGTCCTCATCCCATCCTACATGATTTTTGTATAATGCTCGGGCCTGGGCAACTGCCCATTTCCTGGCATAAGTATATTTTAGGTGAATTGGAATATGGTTGGAGAAGGCAGGCATAATAATGTCCTCACCATGTGGGCACTCCCTGGCAAATTGTGGTGGCCAGTCTTTTTCTGCTAGAAGTATATCAGAACCCCTTGAAAGTTTCTCCCAAAAAAGTGTTTTCACCTTTCTTGGTATGTCTCCCTCCATTCGGAGTGTTATTTCATATAACCTTTGTGGAGTACTAACCCTGGTGTCTACAGTCTCAACTGTGATGTACTCATTCAAGTCCACTATCTCCAGAAGTTCCTTCAGGTTCTGGCGAGCTATTGTGACTTCTGCCGCACTGTCCAGCATTGCCTGAGCCCATTCTCCGTTCTTGAGTTGTGTTCTCAGTATCCTCGGCATGTCTGATCTTCAGACCTGCTACCTTCTTGTTTGAGAATTGAGGTTTTGATTTATTTTTCGGAACGTGTTTGTCGTCTTTCGATTTCACGCGTTCTTCTCTATGTTCTGACCGTCCTCTTCTTTCCGATGTCTGTGACGATATCTGAAAGGTACGAGAGGAACGTGTATCAGTATCTTGATACCTGTCAGGCTCTTTTAAATTATCCCTATTCCTGAGGTTATACCTCCTTTCAGAAGGCTCCTTTTGTAGAGACCTACCTCGGGATTGAGAATGTTTCTCGTTTGAATTTTGTTTATTAGTTTCCCACTTCTTTTTAGAAGATGTAGGAGTTTGTTTAATAGAGTCCTTCTCAGGACTTTCAGATAGTTTTGACTTAAATGGTCTTCCACCCAAACTATCTCTGCCTAATTCTGCATAAGATTGTTCTATTATTCTGGGTAGTTCTGTTCGATGTTCTGTTACATCAAATTCCCTTAATCGTTGGCGGATCGCCACTGATGCTGCCTCCCCTTTAATATTAGATAATATTATTGTTGAGACCTGGTCGAAGTTTTTCAGTAATTTCATACCTAAATTCAGAGCAGGCTCTGCCCCATATTCGTTTTGAATTTGTTTCAGGACATCTGGTATTACTGCGATTGACGGAACACCATGTGTTTTAGTATAGATGGCAGCAAAGACTGAGCCCCAAGTGGTGCAGTCTTCCAGTTGTGGTGTGATCCCCATTTGTAAACAGATTGTTAGTATTCTGTGTTTCTCATAAGGGCTAGTATTTGGAAATACTGCTTCGATTTGAGTAATTTTTTGAGCTATCCAGAATGGAATTTGCTCACGTTTTGTGGGCATTTTACCCATGACTGCGTATAAAGTCTGTGGTGTAATTTTTAGTGTATTCCCCTGTTGAGGGGTTTGATTTGGAATGGTCAATGGTGGTTGGACTGTGAAAGTCCGCATGACATATTGGACCAATTGTCTGTAAATTTTTATTAACTCTGTAAGTTGAGTAAGTAATTCCTCGTCTGACATTATATCGATGTCAGGATGAGGTGTGTAGCCGGCTAGAATCGGCCATGTTGCTCCTGGTCTACCTAGTGGACCGAGCCTGGTAATGTTTCTGTGATGTTTTAGGGCGCCTTTAAACCAGAGCTGATGCTCCTGGTAGTTAGTGGAATTTCAATATCCTCGAAAGGAATATATTCCTCTGGTGGTTCATCTTCTTTGTAGAAGTGAAACAGTTTTGTTACTGGATTTGATTCAGGGAATACTATCCATGAATAGAATACCTCTGTCTGAAAGGATTTGTGTGCCTCTATCACGAAAACTGCTCTACCGCCTCTTGGTGGTAGGCGGTGTTTTATAAGTTTTAGAGTGATGGCTCTTCTTAAGTTTGGATGGATGTCTATGACACCCTCCTCGGTTTCATTTAACCCTGTTAAGTTAAAAGCTGGTACGACTGGGTCAGCCGCAGCTATACCGTTCCCGGTGTTATTGTCCCCGTGTATGGACATTTATTTTTTGAAAAATGTAGAACAAGTTTCAAGGAAACAAAAGATAAGGTGCACAATATTTTGGAACACTGTATCCTTCAACGTTGAACAAACCAAGCAACTAATATATAGGGTTTTTTGTCCTATTTAGTTTTGGCGGATATTTAACCCTACCCACTCCAGACGTCTTATGGAGTATGTGAGTAGGGGACTCTGAGAAAAGCACGACTGAGTTACTCAGTATCTAGCGTTAAATTACTGCCTTACCAAACGTTTGGGTGCCATGTAGTGTAGTTCCTATTTCCCTAATAGGCTCTGCGCATTGGAATAATATAACCTATAGGCTTGACATAGGACTGAGGCCGGTATGTCCCTATCGAGTATATTAAACTTAGTTACTTTTGTGCCAGCTAGCTCAGAGGCCACTAGAAACTCCTTGAGAACAAGAAGGGAGTAGTTTCTGGCAACCGCATAAACATGACTACTTTGTTTCCCTTTAGAATCGGAACACGTCTCAGAATCGTGGAAACAACAGATAACAGTTTCACTCAGTCAATCGTGCATGCTTAGTTTCTACAGAGTTACACAGAAAGGAAAGACGGGCGTTTCAATAAAAGGGTTTTATTGAACAGTCTTGTTTCTCGTGTAAGAGATATGTGCTGTTATGATCACAAGACAGTATGCAAGATAAATAATGTAAAGAGTAAGCAGTAGAAATAAATAATACTGCGCTAGCATTATCTTTTAGCATATATTCACGTACATAAATAACATGAGCTAAAAATGCGAGTACTCATATGATGCGTCTCTAAGCTAGTTCTACCCCAATGTACCTAACCTAGTCTAGGTGTAGGAAAAGGTAAGAAGTAGGTGGAGTATTCTCTAGTATGGTATACTAAGAGTATGTTAAGTCTAGTATGCCAAGAGTCCCTCTAGGTTCTAGTCAGCTCCATACCTTGAGAATGAGAGAGGTGGGAATCTCTTGCCGGATCTGGAACTCTAACACCCCGCGAAGGGAGTCAGAACACTGGAAGCTGGATTCTTCTGTGAGCAGGAATGACAGCGTCTTCTCAGTGCGTCAGGCCGGGATACAGGCTCCTCTGAAGTCGAGGTCTCCTCTAACTTGCTTGGGCAAGGGAAGGTATATTTATACCTGGTAGGTGCCTTGGAATGTTAGCATTGATGTGAAGTCGAACAGAGGAAGACGTCAGGAATGAACCCTTAAGGTATAACGGTTCATACATAATAGATGAGTTCTTGGAGAAATCAATAATCCTGTGCTAGGGGAACTCCCGCGAGCTTAGTGGTCTGGTTTCTAAGAACTCGTTGTGATGTTAGGGTGGACGGATGTCGGTGACCATGCCTGTATTTGGAGTGCACGGCTAATGCCTAAATAAGGACTGGGATTCTATGCCTATATAAGGGCAATGCAAATTGTGCCTATATAAGGACATGTTTCAGGAAAACCTATATACGGACACCTAAAGCGGAATACAACAACAGGACTTACTTGGGGTTCAAGAAGGCATGTTGTGGCATCTCTCGGCGGCCCTCCAACTTGCAGCACGATAACTCCTGGGCTCTGGCTGGCGTCTTCCACGACTTCCGTGATCCCGGCATACATCGTGGAGCTGCTTCAGTGCTGGGGGTGGAGCCGATCGGTTTGGATCTCTAACCTTAATGCCTCCAAAGTCTGTGCGAGGGAAGTCACGCACACTGATGGACTTGACAGGCACTGTGAAAGCCGGTCAGCCACAACCACAGCAACAAAGTGGGAAGAGTAGCACCGCTAACAATACAGGAAAAGCGGAGGAAAAAAAACGTGGAGAACTGAGTAGTGAAGATTGTGGTAAGCGCAATACACCCTATTTATTTTTATCTGGGAGGGGGAAAAAACAACATGATCCACAAAAAAACACTGAGGGGCCAGTAGGAGGTATGTGTAAATCAGTGAGCTCTACCCCAAGTCTTGGACAAGATGAGAACATTATGGGGCACACTGATCACTCTGATGGTAGACAATCTAATGGCCAGATAAGCAAAGTGGGAGATGCTCCTTTAAGCGCTTTGGCCACGGCCATGGCAGGCGAAACTCTTGGCTCTGTGATCCTCACCACGGTGCAAAAAACGAAATATATGTGACCCAGCAC
The DNA here is from genome assembly GCA_963921515.1 of Calotriton arnoldi. Taxonomy (NCBI): domain Eukaryota; kingdom Metazoa; phylum Chordata; class Amphibia; order Caudata; family Salamandridae; genus Calotriton; species Calotriton arnoldi. The sequence goes on from CAWUFW010003334.1 coordinate 1,646,626, forward strand.
TGAGTAAAAAGGTGCAGAAAGACACTGTCTTCAACATGGATGAACTGGGCAACGAGGCGAGGGGGAATGATGATATTATTACACAAAGCATGACCAAGGAGATTGATTCTGGCGACTACTTTTTTTCTTTCTCAGACCCCTCGGATTCATCAGGAGATGAAATTGAATTAAGCCTCAGGTCCGGATCCAAGGGGGGTTTCCCCGAGTAGTGGGCATAGCGAATCAAGTAGCTTGCACCCTGAAGATCAAGACCAAGGGACAGATACGCCGAAAACTGCCCCTCGGACAGTGCGCAAGAAGTTTGAACACAGTGAAGATATTGTTCATGATGGGGGGAGTAATGCTCTGACATGGGACTATTCATTCTCAGCCGGAATAAGGGCAGACGAGGGGGGTGTAATTAAACAACCGACGGAAAGCACTGTGGGAAAACCTGAAGATATTTCACTGACTGTGATCTATGAAACCATCATGGCTCATAGAGAAGAAACCCGCACAGAAAGTCAACGGACCCAAGGTGCATGCCGTAAGTTACAAAACTCGATCCGATACATTGCGAAATCCTGCTCCGAATAAATGGAAAGATTTAACGAGGCAGAAGCACAAATTTATAACTTGGAAGATGAAGTGGAAGCTAAATAGGCAATAACAGAATCAATACAAGCATCTAAGGAGGACACACAGTGGAAGCTGACAGATCTTGAAAATCACCTCTGGCGCAACAACTTGAGAATCTTGGGGTTCGCAGAGGGCATGGAGGGTCAAGATGCGTGAAAATTTGTTGTTAATATTTCTTCGGAGGCTTTCCCTGAGCTCCCGCAGTGGGATTGGAATCAAGAGATACAAAGAGCGCACAGATTTCCATTCACACAACGCGCAAAACCTGGGCAAAACACCTCTAGACCCAGAGCGATCTTGATATCTGTCAATAACTTTCTGGTGGTCATGCTGTCTACGAACTTGCACGCCCCGACAGTAAGAGGATGGGGAAGGGGGTCAGAATTTTTTGTAACACCGGACTTTTGCCATCAGACGGTGGAAAAGCGGTGGCAATTAAGACAGCTCATCACCCTATTACAGGGCAAAGGAGCCCAAGCGTTCCTGCTCAGCCCAGCTACACTGAAGATCATATATAAGGAGCACACTCGGTTTTTTACCTTGGAAGTGAAGGCGAAGGTATACCTGCAATCTATCTCATAGGATTTAGTAGGAGACACATGTTTTGTTCTATGTCTTCTTACTTATTTTGTTGTTTTTTCTGCTTTTTCTTAAGTAATTCTCAAGCTATGTGTGAATGGGGGACTTCGGAAGTGAAGGCAAAAGAATAGCTGCAGTTGATCTCATAGAATGGAATGTAGTAGGAGATGCATGTTTTCTGTTTTGGTCTTGTTACACTTTTATCAGACCTGTCAGTTAGCTATGCCTTCTTGTTTATTTTTTTTCCCGTAAGTACTGTGAAGCTAATTGTGTGAGGGGGGCCTCTGGGGAGTGCTGGTTACACATCACCGAGACCATTGGTCCTAAAGCCTCATGGCAGGTTGGGTGGGCGCGAGGCGGCTTGCCAGCCCCGCAAAGAGGGGGGGTGGGGTTGGGAAGGGATTGGAGGGGGGTTGGGGGTGCACGGGGATGGCAGGAAGAGGGGGGTTGGGTGGAAAAGAAATTGCAATCCATAACAAGTGGAAGATAGAGACACGTAGATGGGCGAAACTATGTGGTAAGGCTAGTAATTGGAGAGATTTAGCAGTAAATGATTGGGGATAAGATGTTATTATCCAGATTGCGCATATGTTCATTTAACGTATGTGGGTTAAATAATAACGGGAAACGGCAACGGGTGGCTGCCGAATTACATGTGATCCAACCTGACTTGGTATGCTTATAAGAAATGCATATACCGTGGAGTAAGCAGAAGATCCTAAATGAGATAGGTTATACACTATTGGCCTGTGCACAACAGTCTACCACTAATCGGGGGTAGCCGTTCTGGCTAAAAATGGGATCCAGAGCCCAGGTTGAACATTGGTAGACAAACAGGGTCGCTGGGTTGTTATTGAATTTGTAGGAATCTGGGACGTAGGCCACCAGCTGAAATTATACAAATTTACAAGGCAAAATGTCTCTCGGTGGCTATGTATGGAGCAGGGGTTTGGGGTTTTACGAACACACACGAGTTGCAACTAGTGGAAAATGCTTTTCTACGTTTTCTGTTATCGGCCCCACAAAGTACTTCCACTTTTGTGTGCCATGAGGAATTGGGTCTTATGTATGTCTCGGATCTAATTAAATTGGAACCCATACTCCTCTGGCACAGAATATGGACTAGGGAGCAGACTGTGTTAAATAGAACCATCATGCAGGACCTAATGAGACTGGAGGGGTTCATTTGATACCGTGGGTGAAGTACGTGAAAACATTTTTATCAACATTAGGCCACCCAGAGTTTTATACAAACCCCGCCTCAATGTCCAGACTCTCTAGAAAAGATTTCAAATTAATGGGCTTAGCATATTTGGGTGATGTAAGATCGGCAGGAGAGCTATTGAAACCTAGTGCCCTGCAACACCAGCTAATACGCACTTCGGAGGGGTTGGAGCCCTATTTGTCATTTGTTTCTAGCGGGTTTGATAGAATGATATTATTTAGATTTAGGATGGGTACTATCCACAGACTCCTGTCTTTCCCGAAAATGAATGACTGGTCCCGTACTTTACCCCTCTGTCCGTGTGATTCGCAGTCAACTCAATCTACATCACACGTGATGTTCTTTTGTAAATTTTATATGAAACAAAGAAAAGAGTTACTGATCCCAGTTTTAAAAGCTTATGGCCTTAAACAGTGTCGCATAGCACTAATCCGCCTGCAATTTTTGGAAAATGTTCATATTGCATGGAGGATTGCATTATATATTAAAAGAGTCCTACGGCTTAGAAAAACTATGATCTGGGATAGCAATGAGATGATGGGTCAGGATCGAGATTCTTGATTAGGACTTTGGATATACATTTTTAAATGTATTAACTGTTATGATTGTACCCAATAAGTGTTATGAACTTGTTTTTATGTGATCTTTTATGTTTCGGGTGATAAGTACATTGGACACATATCTTTTTAACGTATTAGTATTTATGATTGTATGTAATCAGTGACATGAATATGATTTTATGTACCTTTTATGCTTTTATGATTGTCTTTGTAACAGTCGAATAAAGCTTTTATTGATTGATTGAATGTGTAAGGGGGACTTTTACGTTTACCCTGTGTTCAGTCTATGGGTCCAATTTGGATGAGGCATCAGAACTGGAGGGTCTGAATTTAGAACTAGCACCATGGCCTACCCCACTGATTCTCTGTGGTGATTTTAATATACATTTGGGTTGCCAAGATCTGCAGAAGGGTTGGAAGTTCTATAAGGGCAGGAAACCTAAAGGTTTTAGGGCACTATATCATTTAATGGGGGATCATGGGCTAATCGATACATGGTCTACATTACGGAGCCCAGACCCTGGCTTCACGTTTTTTTCTCACCCTCGTAATAAACTGGTCCGGTTGGATTATTTCTTCATTCCATCAGCATTGCTTTCGGGGGCTAAAATACAGGTCTATCCAAGAATTACAGCAGACCACGGTCCCCTAGTGATAGACATCCCGACTAGCAGCAGTAATAATCTTCCCCCTCCGAGGTCTTTCTCGTTTGATCAAAAACTCCTAAAAGACACGATGTTTATAAACCATATGAATAACTGGATCAAGCAGTTTTTAGAAGTCAATCGTAATTTGACCTCACATGCCTATGTCTGGGATGCCCTGAAGGTGGGGTGCAAGGGAGAGGTCCTGAGGTATGGGCTTCACAGACAGAGGAAATTGAGAGTGGAGATTCAAGATCTATATGGGAAACTCAGGTCAGCGGAAGAAGAGCTTATGCGAGGAATACAGACCGGAGCAGATGTCATCCCTTTACAAATGGAGGTCGCCCGTAGCAAAGCTAAAATTAATGTACATTGGAGCAAGGAGATAGCTATTAAATATAAGCTGTTCAAAGAGGAGAATTATGAGTTTGGGGAAGCCACTGGGCGATGTCTGGCACAAAGACTCCACTCCAAAGAAGCTGCACAGAGAATTAAGAGCATGAAGGATACACAGGGTAAATTAGTGAATACTTCTTGTGAGATATTGAAAGTTTTTCATAAATTTTTTGAGACTCTGTATACAGAAGACAGCTATGAGGGGCAGATAGTCGAGGCATTTTTACAAAATATGAATTGTGAAAGATTGGGCTGGGAAGAGGCATGTACCCTAGACACCCCTATTACCATGGAGGAGCTGGAGGAGGCAATAAATAACTTAAGTAGTGGTAAGGCTGCGGGTCCAGATAAGTTGCCCCTGGAGGTTTATAGAAACTTCTTTCAGGAACTAAAAACGGATATGTTGGCCACCCTGCAACAGGTGCAACATGGGGTGGTGCCGCCATCATGGGAAGAAGCAAATATTATTGTGTTTAAGAAAAAGGATAAACCAGCAGAGCTTCCGGGGTCTTATCGACCTATTTCTTTGGTGAACTGTGACGGGAAGATTTATACCAAAATCCTAGCTTCCCGGTTGGCTAAGGTTATTACCCCACTGGTATCACTGGGAGAGCATGGGTTTATAACCACCAGGGGCACGGTCAACCACATTAACAGGGTGGTGGCCCTGCTGGATAAAGCTAATGTGCAGGGTACCACGCTAGGCTTGGTGTTGTTAGATGCCGAGAAGGCGTTTGACAGTGTCTCATGGAATTGTTTATGGGGGGTTCTACGCCATTTGGGGTTCAGCCCTGGTTTTATTAAATTGATTCAAGCTATGTATAGGACCCCCTTAGCTCGAATTTGAATTAATGGCCTAGAGTCAGAACCCTCTAGACAGTCACAGCACAGGGCACTCAACTGCATCTGCGTTCATCTGCAATACTGATGGGTCTTCCTGAGCAGGGAGGAATGGGAGGGGCTGACATTTAAACTTTGATTGGTAGTGTCCTGTATACACACAATGCACTCATCACCTACCACAGCTAGGCTGGCAGGCAGGACTGGGCTGAAAGGGATCTTTGTGCACTTCAGAGGATTCCTTTGAAGTCACCCCCACATCAAAGGCACTTTTGGGTAAAAGTACTGGGTCTCTGACCCCAATCTAACCAGACACCTTTGGACCTGTTACCAGACATCGCTGCCTCTACATCTGCACAGTTTCAGAAGGACTGTTGTGCTGCCAGGTATGACTGCCACTTTGTTAACTGCTCTGCTGTGTTGACCTTCTGCTTGCTGAGCTGCAGGAGGGACTGCCACTTTCTAACCTACTTTGCTGTGCTGGCCTGCTGCCAGCTACCTCTGCATTTGTGACTTTAAGTGTTTTCCAATGGCTTGTTCCCAAATTCTCAGGACCATCAAGTACTTCATTTCTGTGCTTTACATATTTCCTCTGCTGCAAGAGCTGTCCTACAAGAACCAGTGCACTCCCAGTTATTCATTCTGCAGAAAGGAAGGACTTTGTCTCCTGAGATCGAGCACTCTCTCTAGTCCTGTGACCTGCAAAATTCAACGCAGTGCACTGACTACAGCCACCGCCACCAAGCCGACTCAGCAGAACTGAGAGGAGCCCTCCTGACACGTTGCCGTAGCAATCAAGCTTCCCCTTGACAATGCAACTGTGCTGCATGCCTGCAGGTAGAGATCAGCGTGACCTCGTCAGCCGCTCCAAATCAACGAGGGCAATTCAGCATGGCCCGGCGCTGCACCACTTTATCTACACAGAGGGTCCCCAGTTACGCGAGGACAGCTACGACTACGAAAGGTACTATGCCCTGCATTGGGACCCGTGAGGTCCTCTGAGACCATACAGCCTGCATGGTGGCTCATAGCTGTTCATCCTTGTTTGTTTGCGCATAACTATTTTACTGCATACCTGTCCTGAGGGACCGTGGCCAATTCCTCAATGAGGGAGTCGGTGCCCGCAAAATACGGAGACTCTACCTGCCGAGATCCTTGTTAAATCACTTCAGTCTGTGAGACCGCAATGAAGGCAGCAATTATGAGTGCTTCTTTCCAGCACTCCCCGTGAACATCACCGTAATCTTCCTAAAGGAAGCAAATGTATTTCTAGCACTGTGAGGTTCCCTGCCTATTTTTGAAACATTATAATTTGAGAACTAATGATTGAATCACTATCTTTTTGATCTTGCTTCCCTCAGCGTAAAGAGTACCATCTTTGCAACGTGTATAATTTGAAAAGTATTCAACATATTTTTTATAGCTCTGGTCATGTTTTGAAATTAATACAAGTATATATTTTTATAAAAACCTGTGCTGAGTCTTTTTGTTTTGTGGTGTGTATGTATATATATATGTGTGTATATATATATATATATGTGTGTATATATATATTGCATGCTCTGCGCCAAGCAACCAGAGGGTGTAACAGGTTATCTTTGCTGTGTATCTAGCTTCCCCTGATTAGAGTGGTGGTGCTGCCTGGCTTGGGTATTTACCTTAGCCAATCAGAAACCCTATGTCTAGCTGGCAAATTCCCAGGTAAAACTGGTTTGGTAACCAAGCGATTTGCATGAGAACACCCACCAGGAACGCCTCCTTTGCGCAGAGTAATACAACCAGCGATTTGCACTGCTTTGCATTACTCCATATTTTTGAAGCCATGCAAAGTGGCTTTGTGTGGCTTCATAAATATGACTTAGATCTTTGCATTGTGCGTGTACCACATTGCATGGTGCAAGCATGACACAAACCCTCACAAATAAGCCCCTAATATATGAATTTATTGTATTGTAATAGAAGAGGAAGTCCTTATATGCCAACCAATAGACCTGAACTGTGCTAGACTTGCTTCCAGTGTGATGTACACATGCCGGAATGATTGGTCATCTAAACAGGCACAGGAGGTCTGAGGCAGTTGTATAGCTTTGATATCCCAGAGAAATTAAGAAATCAGGGTGACAAAAACTCAATGGGCTTAAAAATCACATGATTGCATACACTGTCCCTTACTGCTTTGTGAATAGATGTCAGAAGAGACTGAGCCTCTATTTGTGGATCTGAAATTTAGATAGAGGCCTGAGGATTTAATTTCAATGGTTTTACATAAGCAAAATATGCTTATATGCTAATATTACAAAAGGCTTTCTAAGGTGTTAGATACTATAAATGCTTATTTGCTCAAATTAAGTGTGTATGTTTTGTCATGAATGTATGGTTTTAGGTCTTATTCTATTTCAACAATCACAAATTATACAATGAAATAGGTTAATCTTTTGAAAGCATTTGAAATGATCTATTTAGTCGCCAAGTTATAAGAATAAATATTGTGTGCAAAAAAATGGAGAGCACACATGCCAAAAATATTTTCGAACACAATATTGTGTTTCTTTCACTTATTTTTTTTTCCAAAATATTTTTATTGGCATTTAAATGTATTAGCAGATATCTTACAGTTGCTATATTTTGTTTGGTTACCATGTAATTATATTGTCTGTCTCCTTTACTCACATATCTCTTTAGTGACTAAGTGCAGTTTCACAGGATTACTGCATTGTGTCAAATTATAAGAATGCAATACAACATGAAGGAATAAAGAAAGTCCGACTCAACAACTCAGTTGTCATATCGTGTACACCCTATAATTAATAATTCCATATTTTATGGGTATGAATTGTTGGTGCTTTACGTACAGTGAAGAACCGTGTCATCATATAATATGTGTTGCAGGGTGTATAGTTGGTTCCATTAATGGGCGGGCAAAATTTGGAGGAAATCATAACCGTTCCAAATAAAAAGAAGAACGGAAGCAACGTAAGATACAATGAGGAGATATCACCAGTATTATGCTGTTGAGGGTAGAAGAGGGCCTTATGTCTATGACCTATAAGTATGTGTGCTCATGTGTCTGTATGTACTGGTATCAGGTAATTGGTTCAGGGTTACATTGATGGTATCTATCCTGTCTAGGTCTGACAGTGTTGTCTACTTGTAACCGGGGTCAAACCATGAGTGCACTCAGTGGGTACTCCTTCTTGTATAGGGTAAGGTGACACCATTGCCCTCCCAGAATCGCTCTATCCATACCAGTATCCACTCCTACGTGCCCATAAGCTTCATGTCTCATGTGTTGTCTCTGATCCCATTGTCTGAGTCTTCCAGCTCCATGCTCGGGTCTGTCACTGGGTGTATCCAGCTATTTTGTACTTCTTGCCATAAGTCCGCCAGAGGGCGCCTACGTAATCCCTGGGCATCTTCTCGTCTGAGTGCCTGTCCCTCAGCCTCCACCCAAGTCAGGACATCCGTCTCCCAAGTTTCTAAGATTTATCCTTTGTCTGATTTCAACGTCAGTGCTATCCAGCGGAGTGCCAGGGTCAAGTCTAGAAAGTGCAAACCCACTTTCTTCGTTTCGGGCCTTGGGAAACCTCCCAGAAGACAAGTCTGTATCGTCCAGGGAACAGCTCGTCCCATCGTGATCTGAAGTCACTGGATCACTGCAGTCCAGAATACCTGGAGCTGTGGCAGCCCCATGTCATGTGACAGAAATCTGCATCAAGCACCTTACATCGCAGACAGCACCGGGGTTCCCCCCCCCCGAATAGGATCTGCAATCTATGTGTTGTGAGGTACAATATATGTACGATTTTAAATTGTATGTATTTTAGTCTAGTGTTACGGGATACTTTCTTAGGGTATTACAGCATCTTCTCCCACTCCTTGTCTGGGATGTTGTGCACCAGAAGAGTCTCCCATCGAGTTTTCAATGGCGCTAGCATATCCCTTCCCAACTCGTTGAGAGCTCGGTAGAGCCACATCACCAAGTGGTGTGCTGAGCCCATGGAACGATGGAACTCAAGAACAGAGGGACCCCTGGCCCACAGATCCCGGAACATCTGCACTAAGGCTCCATATGTCAGGAATTGACAGGGTGTGGGTCTTGGCCAAGACCTCAAAGGGCATAAAGGCTCCCTGCAAAAAGGAGTCCCCCACTGTTCTGATTCTTGCATCTGTCCAATCCGTGAGTTGAGTAGTTGTAAAAACCATGATCGGATCACCATGGGGGAGTTCCACCACTGGTAGTGCCAGTGTGTATAATGGATCCCCCCCGGGCTTGCACAAGGCAGTGACGCCAGCCTTGTAATGGCACTTAGAGTAGTACTGTCGGTCGTGAAATGGTTACTCTTGGGCTCAACAGGTGTGCTAACAATAATCCCTGATGAGGGGTCAAACCCAAGAGGTCTGCGGGGTGAGTGCGATCCACATCCAGCCACTGAGCTACCCATTGGAGCTGTGCAGCCAGGTAGTATAGCTCAAACTCTGGGACTCGCAGACCACCCACATCTGGCGGGTGCCTCAGGACCGCCAAGGACACCCTATGCCAGCTACCATCCCAGATTAAGTCTCAGAGAAGGGCATCTAGTTGTCTAAACCATGTCACTGGTATCTTAACTGGCAGGTTCGTAAAAAAGTACAATAGGCAGGGGAGCATCACCATTTTTGTAATCGACACTAGCACCTTAAGTGGTAAGCACAATGATCTCCAAAAGACTATACTGGACCAAAGGGCTCGGAGTGCCTGTCCCAAGTTCCCCTCCTGTATGTCTTCTAGGTCATGATATACCCTTACTCCTGGATATTTAAAGGATGTGGGAGACCGGACAAAGCCGGGCGGTAGATCCGGAGACGGAAGGGTCCCCTCCACACAGGGGAATACACAGGACTTGATGCGGTTAATTGTCAGGCCTGATAGACTATCGAAGTCCTCCAAGAAGCGTTTTACCCCGTGGCCCCCAGCCACTCCATCACAGAGGTAGAAAAGGAGATCATCAGCATATAAGGAGAAGGTATGTTTCTGACCATCCACCCTTGGTCAACTGCCTCTGCCCTCAGTCTAGAACAGTTTTTCCAGAGGCTCTATGGTCAAGGCGAATAGCAGAGGAGACAGTGGGCAGCCTTGTATAGTACCACAAAACACTCCATATGGGGGGGGGAAATGTGCTTCCGGTCTTTACACGAGCCAGCAGGTCCGTGTACAGGAGGGAAACCCACTTTGCCCATTCCTCCCCCAGTCCCATCTTTTGCATAGTTGCCATGAGGAAGTCCCATCTAACAGAGTTGAAGGCCTTTTCCAGGTCTATTGACATGAGGAGGTACTCCCGATCTGCTAGGACCTCAGGGTGATAGAGGATGTGAAAGAGCCTCCAGAGGTTGAATGATGGACTGCGTCCTGGTATAAAGTTGCTGTGGTCTCTGTGTACCAGCGTTCATATATGGAGTAATCTATTTGCTAATATTTTGCTGAGGGTTTCACAATCCATGTCCAGCATGGACAGGTGGCTAAACACTGTAGGGGGTATCCCCACCTCTGCTGTCTTCGGCAAGGGGACTACTGTGGTGGTCCACCGTCCTTTCTGATAGCAGTCAGAATATAGTGTTACCAATTTAGGGGCCAGTAGATGTGAGAAGGTGGAGTGAAACTCTGCCGGGAGCACATCTGGTCCCAGCGTCTTACCCATGGCCATGTCTTTTATAGGCACACATATTTCCTGAATTGTCATTGAATCACCTAATTTCCCCTAGCTATCTGTGGTAGTACCGGGAAAGTCACCCAGTCCAAGAATCTGGTCTGTGTCCCATCAGGCAACACTATAGGTATGCTGTATAGAGTTTCATAGTAACCCCGGAATTCGTCATTGATATCACTCAGTGAGTAAGTATGTGTCCCAGAGAGGGAAGTAAGGTGAGTAATCGGTGCCCCCCCAATCTTCCGGGTGGGTCAGTCAGGCCAAAGGTTTCCCTGATTTGCCCTCCTTTGAGTGCGCTCTCCTCATATAGTTTTTGTAGTTGTGGCATTGCAGCCGCTATAATATAGCATTAAACTGTTCTTTAGTATCTCTCAGTTTTTGGGTGGCATCTGGGTCCGTCCCAAAGGTGCCTTCTATTACATGAAGTGTGGCATCTTTGGTAGTCAGTTGTGTGTGTAGTTCCCTGCTGACACCACCGAGTGATTCATGCAGTGACCGCATGTTATCATCTTGAACGCTTTCCATTCTATCAGCAAAGACTGTGTCAAACCCTGATAGTGTTAAAAATATTCCATGATATGCATTTGGAGGGATCCTGGTGTCATCTAGAGAAGCCGGTTAGAGTTGCCATGTTGGTATGAGTGGTCTATCGTCTAGGGGCCTAAATTCCAGCAGGAGGGGGCAATGGTCTGAGAAGGGGCGCCCAAGATATTCTGTAAAGGTGGCATAACCACCCAGTTTCTTAGAGCAAAGGAACATGTCTAGCCTGGTGTGTAGCGCATATATGGATGAAAAGTAGGAGTAGTAGTGGTCCTGTCCATGTTGCAAAAAGAACAATTGATGGACAGAATGCAGAACAATGTCATACATTCACCCCAGTACAGAGCTCTGGGCCTAAATCTGTGGGTTTTTTGCTCCCCATGCCAATCCAGTTTGAACCCAGCCATATGCAAATCAGTCTTGACCCTGCACCCAATGGGAACAGTCCAGCCCAAACTGCCAGGCCAGGTCCTCCCTGGACCAGAAACAAGCATCCTAGAACCGGCTTCGGGGTTTCACCCCACATCAGCCAGGCTAGCTTGAATCCAGTGGCACAGTGAGCCGGGTCCCACGTCTGGGCATGCCCGGCGTACTTAGGGCGACCGCCAGTATGTAATATGTGTATACGAAGACGCAATAAAGGTAAAAAAACAACGTAAATTCCTCAGAGACAAAAGGGATTATGCTGAAGGAAGGATTCTAACTTACGCAGAACGCTTTGATTGGGCTCAAAGAAATTTCAGGTCTGCTAACAGCTATCGGCAGGGGGAAGCTCTCTCAACCGGATCAAGCTCTGATCTGAGTACTGACTCGGAAGAACGCAGTGCAAGTGGCCCTTTAGGTGTGCGCCCACTGACATTTCTCCACGAGTTCCAAATTTTGAAACAGAAAAAAGATCAAAACCAATCAGACAAGCCACTAACGCGGGGCAGAGGAAGAGGCAAGGGTCCCAAAAGAGGAAGAGGTCGAGGGACCAAAAAAGACTCAGACTAAGACAAAGAAGAAGACGAGAGGCATCAGCCATAGCACAATCAATGGAAGTCCCTCCACAGAACAAATCAATAATCAATTTGTCATCAAAAATAATAACAGTGGATGAAATTTCAGTACTGCAATTGGGGCTATCATTCTGTCCACTACTGATTTTAATTATACGGATACTAGAATAGATTTGTTTCTCTTCATCCGGAAATCTTAAAACTGATGAAACTGTACAAAATGTCGATTGGATCTACATCAAGAAAACCAATGGGAACTCAGGGCGACACTATGGCCGATGCAGATTTGGACATAAGAAATGTGTATTTACTGAGGGATATGTATGATCTGGAAACTGGGAATGAGTCAAGTGGACAAGGTGATCTTAGTGCAATCATGCAGCAATGTGGAATACAGAGGCAAGGAGTGAGCCACAGTGGACTGAAAAGAAAATCTAAATTCAATCCGAATGTCCCTTTTGACAACATTGAGGCATACAGCTCGGCAGTAATAATCGAACTCACAAAAATGCGGAGCAAAAATCAAATGAACAAACGAGACAACTTATCAAAAAGTCAGAGGAAAGCCATAAAGGACTTAGAGAAGGATTCGAGCATTGTCATAAAGCCCTCCGACAAGGGGGGCAATGTTGTAATTATGGATGCTACATTGTATAGAGTGAAAGCAATGAGGCAACTCTCGGATGAAACGTGTTATGAACTCATTAATTGGGATCAATACAAACGAACGATAAAGGAGTACCACGAACTATTAAAAAATTGGTACCAAAAGGGATTACTGGATACTGATGAGTATAAATTCTTAAGAACTGATAATCCACGTATGCCATGTATATATTTTCTCCCAAAATTCACAAAAACGCCACGAATCCACCAGGGCGCCCAATAGTCTCCTCCAACGGAGGACTATTGGAGAATACCTCGATTTTTCTGGATGTTTTCTTATCTAAATATGTGTTAAACCTGAGATCTTATTGCAAAGATAGCTCTGATTTCTTGAGAAGGATACACGACATTAAGTGGGAAGACAGCTATCTTATGATAGCCCTGGATGTCTGCTCTCTTTATACATGCATTGAACAAGAAATGGGGGTATCAGCTTGCATGTATTTCTTAAAGAGTAGACACATCAGCTTATGGCAACACAATGCAATGTTACAAACTATGATGCTCTTCTGCCTAAGAGAGAACATTTTTCTCTTTGAAAAATCAATCTACCGACAGCGGTCAGGCCCAGCTATGGGCACGTGTTTCGCCCCCAGCCTAGCGAACCTGTTCCTAGGCTGGTGGGAGGAACAAATTGTCTGGACTGACAGATACAAACGATATACTGACCATATACCTATATGGATCAGATATATCGACGATTTGTTCCTTATTTGGGATGGACCAGAGCGACTAGCTCAAGAATTTATTCAGGAACTAGGGGGTCAACAACCTAAATCTGAAGTTCACTCACAAAATCAGTGCCAGTTACTGTGAATTCTTAGTATCAAAAAAGAGGGGGGGGACCAGGAGCTAGTTAATGGTCCAGTGCCCGTGCTCCAAACTAACCATGAAGTCAACAAAAGGGGGGACACTGTTCCACAGTGAGTGGCGCAAAAATCGTACACTCACTACAGAGAAGCTAGAGGGAAGAGAGTGCTAGGTCAAGGACTCAGTGGGGGAGACAGAAATTGTCTCTTGTAGCCCTCACACATCCCGAAGGATGTCATGCTTCATCATTGGGCAGTTGCTCCTCGTCGGGCCGGCGGTGCAATGCCCTACGGGTCCCCGAAGGGTCACTTTGGCGGAGATCTTTGAGAACTGCCGTTTGGTGCATGTGGGTGTGTGAACAGAGTCCTAAGTGAAGGGTGATAATGTGCGTGCAATGTGATTAAAACTGTCTAAGGGTTACCAACAAGAGAAGTTTTAATAAAAAGGTACCTTGGCAGACTAAAAAACCCGTAGGTTAGGGGTTACCAATGGAGGCGTAATGTGCCCAGGTAACTACAAGGTCGACATGTTTCACGCCTTAATGGTCAAAACGATCCCTGGCGTTTCATCAGGACCAGAAAAACTGTGGAAGTGGTGTAGTGCACGAAGAAAATAATAATTAATAGAGGGGTGAACCAGTCACCCGAGGATTACTCCGCACCCAACTACACACATGCGCAGCTGTTATTGGGCTGTACTCAGCGCGCATTCGCAACACTGAGACAGCTTCACTGCACACACGCATGCGCGCCGAAGAGGACATTGATGGGACATACCGGAAACAGGTACCTCCCTCACGCTAATTGATGCTAGTACTTCTACACGGCCCCAGACCGCAGTTCCTGACCTTCAGGCAGGCGTCAGGACGGGGCAGGTCTAACAGAGCCGACACCCGAGTACATACGTGAGTACAAAGATCGCAGCGCTGGTGAAGGTTATCGCCTGTTGAAGTAAGTTCATGTGACTAGCTATAATCGTCAGACATGTTACTTACCGATTTTTTCCTTGCACTGTCTCATTGTTCTTTTAACAGCCCAGTAAGGTGCGGGCACCCTACGCCTTTAGCCTATGGAGCACTGTTCTCCTAGTTTTTAGGTAAGAAATGCAGTAACCTTACACACCTGACAATTTAGATGCGCCGGAACGCACATGATGGGCTATTGTAAGCTACCTCCACGCGTTCCTTAAACGTGCGGCGTCTGGTGTGAGCTTAAACTTCAGCTGGTCATCCCTGCCTCCTGATGTGTACATTGTAAGATCCCCCATTTTCTACAGGCCCCCATGCTATCGCTGACATTATCGGGGGGTGGACGGGGAGCCCCATGGACAACCGTTTCTTTCATGCGGCATGCCATCGGCTCTCCACCTTCTCTACTCTTTGATGCCACCACGCTGGGCGCATGTAATAGAAGAGAGAGTCACCTGACTAGTCATGTTGCACTTTACATTATTGACGCGAGATGCGCCTCTAGGACACCTACCATTGGAGGCATATCTGCGAGTTTTACATATTTACTTGCCTCGTAGTCATGTCTTTCTGTTTTTCTTTTTCTTTTCTTTTCGTTTTTGTTACTCTAGGTCACGGTCAAGAGGGCATATTCGACTATTGCGTCCAAACCATAGCTTATAGTCTCTTAGGCTATTGCCCCCACTGACCGCTTAGAGGGCTAATGTTACCCCTCTATTAATTATTATTTTCTTCGTGCACTACACCACTTCCACAGTTTTTCTGGTCCTGATGAAACGCCAGGGATCGTTTTGACCATTAAGGCGTGAAACATGTCGACCTTGTAGTTACCTGGGCACATTACGCCTCCATTGGTAACCCCTAACCTACGGGTTTTTTAGTCTGCCAAGGGTACCTTTTTATTAAAACTTCTCTTGTTGGTAACCCTTAGACAGTTTTAATCACATTGCACGCACATTATCACCCTTCACTTAGGACTCTGTTCACACACCCACATGCACCAAACGGCAGTTCTCAAAAGATCTCCGCCAAAGTGACCCTTCGGGGGACCCGTAGGGCATTGCACCGCCGGCCCGACGAGGAGCAACTGCCCAATGATGAAGCATGACATCCTTCGGGATGTGTGAGGGCTACAAGAGACAATTTCTGTCTCCCCCCCCCACTGAGTCCTTGACCTAGCACTCTCTTCCCTCTAGTTTCTCTGTAGTGAGTGTACGATTTTTGCACCACTCACTGTGGAACAGTGTCCCCCCTTTTGTTGACTTCACTGTGAATTCTTAGACATAGCTGTAACCATAGAAGAGAATGCCATCACGACCCGTCTGTTCCGTAAAGAAACAGCGGGCAACACTATTCTACACGCTGCCAGCCAGCACCCCATTTCCCTGGTACAAAGCATCCCCTATGGGGAGATGTTACGTGCCCGCCGCAATTGCAATACCAACGAAGGATTTGTTACAGAGCAGCTAGCTATGACAAAACACTTCAAAGATAGAGGCTATAGCAATAAAATCATAGTCAGCCAAAGAAAAAGTACAGAGCAAAACACAGAGGGACTTGCTGTTTAATACATCTACCAAACAATCCCGAAATAAGAGGCAGGAAAAGGATGGAATCCCGAGAATGATAACGACATTCAGCAGGGGAGCTAGGGCATTAAGGACAGCAATGAAGGCCCACTGGAATCTTTTAAAAGCTGAACCCATAATAGGGAGGAGCATAGGTGGCACCCCACAAATAACATACAAGAAACCTAGATCATTAAGAGATCGTTTGGTACGCAGTTACACCCAGGGCATGCCAACTGTAAATTGGCTAGAAACAGTGAAAGGCTTCACCACGTGTGGAAGCTGCAAAGCCTGTAGAAATGGGAAGAACTGCAGGATGTACATCACTGGAGCAGGGACTGAAAAAATCATAACCAAATTCATTAATTGCGATAGTGACTTTACTGTCTACGTACTAGAGTGCCCTTGTGGCCTCCAGTATGTGGGCAGTACGAAACTCCCACTCAAAGTAAGAATGTTACAACATCTTCGCGCAATAACCAACAGAGAGTTCAATTACCCAGTAGCGCGGCATTTTGCTGATAAACATAAAAGCCTAAATAGCGGTCTGAAATTCTTTGGAATTGACAGAATCCTGCAACATATCAGAGGGGGAGATAGAGAAAAAGAGCTACGAATCTTAGAGTCTAAATACATCATTGACCTAAACTGCAAAAGTCCCAAAGGCCTAAACAGTGGAGAGGAACTTGCCACCCATATTGGATGTTAGATTCAGGAAGTGAAAAAAATCTTAAGCTACTGCTTTTCTGTGTTTTAAACAATTTATATTTCTTTTATTTTTATGTATATAATTTGGTCACTCTTTCACAATTTTAAGGGAGGAACGAGATTTGGGAGCTCACTGTCTTCATTAAGCCAATTTGTGGCGTAAAAGTGGTACTTGTAGCCTAGATGCAGGGCTTACTACAGGGGTTCCTATAATAGCAAGGTTATCCTTAGACAGCGCTCTGTCCCGATCGAATTCCAGTCACATTATCACTTGTGTTAGGGAATAATTACTCACATTAGTCTCATTCACTTTGCACCATGTTAAGTTCTATTCCTGGTGGAGAATATGTGAATATATGGGTTTTGGAATACATAGGATCTGAAAAGGTTATGATTTTAGGATTAATTTCCTAGATTAGACTGCCCCTGGTAAGCATGTCACACTGTTGTTCATATCATCGCACATGAATAATGACCATATAAGGAGGTTACATGAGTATGTAGCAACCCAGGATAACAATGAGCAATATGGCACTTGTCATGATATTGTAAAGTTACCCTCAATAAGGTCATTTATTTAGACTGCACGCAATTGGGTGCCGCGCTCTATGAGTAAAGATTAGATTGCGTAATTTTCGTAAGATCCCTGGTGATAATATGAGGGACCCACTATATATTGGTTGATTAACAGATCAGAAAGCGCTGATGTGCAAACTATTGTGTATTTAATAATAACAGTCAAATTATGTGTTGGCAACCGTACTGAGATGGCACAGTCCGACCTTGATTGGTCTTTGTTAGATGTTATTACATGAATATGACTATTCTTGTGGCGAAATACATGGGTTTCGAACCGGTGTCTCCAGAATGGAAATGCGAACAACGGTAACCTTAGTATAATGCCATGCTAAGAACCAACACTATTCATGAATGATTTTTTTCAGTGGCATACAAATGTACATAACATGATTATCTCGACAATGAATTGTGAATTAATGAGATTGAATTTAATATGCTTTATTCTTAAGTATTGCCAATTTGAAGGAATTGTTGTTAAGTTATTGTGTTGGCCGCCGCATTAGAAGGTTACTGTCTAGCCGTAAATTGCCTCGGTAAAGATTTATCACATGAAGACGATTACACCTTTGACGCAATATATGAGTTCTGTACTAAGCATTCTGGGATTGGCAGTGCGCAAAATGTGGGATATGAACAATGGTAACTTTATTGTACCACAGAACGAACATTACGTAAGAATGGCAAGCTATGCAATGGTATCAAAAAGTATATATCATGATTATCATAGCAATGAATTGTAAAGGCATGACATCGAATTTTAAAATGTTTTATTTTTCTTATGTATTGCCGGATTGAGAAATACTCGTAACACGCCAAGTATGTTTTCTATGCTTATGATTTCTAAAACGTATTTCTAAAGGAACTAGATGTACAGGAAGTAACTTGATAAAGGCGAAACGCCGAAACGCGTCGTCCTCAACTTTGGTGCACAATAAAATATTTGTAGAGTCTCCTGGTGTGCCGCTTCCTGAATTATTTTGCCATTGGGGCGAAATGAAGGACTCCATTTGAATATATTTATATATATACATGTATATACACATGTATACACATGTATACACATGTATATACATATATATGTATATATATAGGTATATATGTATATAGGTATATATGTATATATGTATATAGGTATATATGTATATATACATATATATATATATATATATACATACATATCTAGACATATATATATTTATATATATATTACCTACTGGCGGTCGCCAGTAGGTAGTTATAGTTAGGACCTCGTTTCTATTCAAAAAGCGTTTTTTCTTTTCCCAATAACTTTGGCGTCAGTTGATGAATCTTCGCGAAATTTTCAAAACTAGTGGCCCGCTCCGGTCAGCTCCTGTGTTGAAAGTTTCGGGGTGATTCAACAAGCGGGGGCCAAGAAAAAAGGGGGGTCCCAAAACGTGTTTTCCCCATGTTACTTTCCATAGGAAACTTTAGACAAAGCTACAGCCCAAACTGATGAACGGAATTACAACAAATTGGCAAAAAGGTAGGTCTTGGTTCAGAAAGAGTCCTTTTTTTAAATGGTGTAAATCCGTTCAGTAGTTCCTGAGAAATTAGAAAAAGAAAAAGTTTCGATATCTGTGGGTGCGGTGGGATCGCGAACCCTCCCGAGCACGAGCTTCATTCTCATTGGCTGCCAACACTCCAAACCAGGAACTGTTGGCAGCCATTTTGTGACTCGGTAGAACCGAGTCACAAGAAAACAGTGAAACAAAGTGTAAAATGAAGAAAAGGGGGCAGGGTAGAAACACCCTGACCCCCTAGGCCTGCTCAGGGGGTCCCACAAGGACCCCCAGGGCCAAAAAAAAGCATTATCTAAAAAAAGAATTTGGTGGGATTTGCGTTGGGGTCGCGAATCCCGCCGAAAATTTAAAAAAAAATTGAAGAGCACATAATGAGCATAGCCCCCGGGTGGGCCAGGTCCCGGGGGCATTGCCAAAAAAATAATAGCGGGGGCCCGCGGGGGCCCCCGCAGCCCCGGGGACCGCCACCTCCCCGGGGCTATGCTGATTATGTGCAGGGGGGCACGCGGCCCCCCCGCAGCTCCGGGGACCGCCACCTCCCCAGGGCTTTTTTAAGAAATAATGCATGGGGGGTCCCACCCCCCCATGGTGCCCTGGGGACCGCCACCTCCCTGGGGCTTAAACAATTGCATGAGGAGGGGCACGCAGCCCCCCAAAGCCACCGGGGACCGCCACCTCCCCGGGGCTGTGTTAATTATTATTTTTTTTTTTTTAAAGTGTGGGGGGGCAAGAGCCCCCCACATGCTCCCGGGACCACCATCTCCCCCGGGGCAATCTTTATTTAAATGCAGGGGTCCGTTATGGACCGCCAAGCCCCGGGGACCACCACCTCCCCGGGGCTTTAAACTTTGGGAGGGGGCCGCGCGGCCCCTCCTGGAGCCCTTGATGGCCCAGGGGACGGCCACCCCCAGGGCTGGCTCCTGCAGTGTCCCGGGGTGCCAACCCTGGGACACTGCTGTTTGCTATCCCAGGGCGGGAGCTGTGCGGCTCCCGCCCTGCCATAGCAAACTCTGCTTTGCTTCATTGAAGCGAGAGCAGGGAAACCTGCTCTCTCTTCAATGAAGCAAAGCAGGATTGCTTTTCCACAAGGGGAGCTGCATGGGAGCTGGATGGTGTCCCCGGGGCCAATAGAGGCCTAAGGAGGGGGGCCACACAGCCCCCCTCCTTAAAAAAAAAAAAATGTGGCCATGCCCCGGGGGATGGGGTCCCCGGGGCCGAATTTGGCCTCGGGCACGTTATAGTTAGAAATTAGCATTTAAAAAACCTTAGAAATTCACTGAAAAAACCATAGGTTTCAGGGACGTTATAGTTAGTTGGACATTTCACTCGTACAAAACCAGAGAAATTCCACCGTTATAGTTAGTTCAGCTAACTATAACTCGCGCCCCCGCAATGCACTGCTGATGACGTCACATATTACATCATTCATGACAGTGGAATTTCTCTGGTTTTGTACGAGTGAAATGTCCAACTAACTATAACGTCCCTGAAACCTATAGTTTTTTAGTGAATTTCTAAGGTTTTTTAAATGTTAATTTCTAACTATAACGTGCCTGAAACCTATGGTTTTTTCAGTGAATATATATATACATACATATATATACATACATACATAAATATATATGAAATTAAAAAATATGATCAGCATCTTTGTAATTACAATCATTACAAAAACAATAATAAGAATAAGAACAATATAGAACATATGCTGACATTAATTAAAGTAATACAATAAATATATAAATATATATTCCAATAATAATGTTTCCTTAAAATAATATAAACATTTCAAAATGCAAATTAATAAAAAGAAAATCGAAAAATATTAAATCATGATAGAAAAAACAATTAATATAAATGCAGTTTACACAACATTAGGGAAAGTATTCAACTTGCGAGTGGTGAATTTACTATTCCACTCTACGCAACAGTAGGGAAAGTGTTGGTTTATGGAGGCATTAGGTTTACTATTCCCACTCAGTCTACATAACAGAAGGAAAAGTGTTGGAATTTGGAGACTTTATATTTACTATTCCCACTCCAGTTTAAGCAACAGTAGGGAAAGTATTGTACTACAAAGGATTTACATGTACTATTACTACTATTCCCTCTACAGTGTAATCATCAGTATGGAAAGTGTTGGACTTTTGAAGTGTTACATTTACTATTACAAGACCAAGTCCAGTCTAAACAACAGTAGGAGAAGTATTGGACTTCGGAGGGATTACATAAAACATTCAAACTAATCACTGTGTAAAAACATTTCAATCCCCAACAACAGAACATTATTACATCATATTATATGTAAAAACAAATACGTACTGTATCATTTTAAAAGTCTAAAAAATATAAAATGCTAAATAAAATTAAACAAAAGCAAAACTTTTATATTAAAAAGTCATTTTGCTACCCACAAATAAAGAAAACCAACACAAAAAATAAATAAAATAATAATCAATACAACATTTAATTAAAAATGTGCTTATACAAAACCAATAAAATCAAACAAAATACATTTTACAAACGTTATTATTAAATATATGTACCACTAAATTAATAACAATTTATATAAAACAAACAATTAACATAAGTGAACCAATACAAACGTACATAATTATCAATTAAATATAATAACGAGTTAAGTTACAATTATTATGATTATAATACCTACTAACACTAGTCCCCTACAAAACCGACAAACCATACTAAAATATAAATTAATAACAAAAAATATAAATTACAATTAAGAACTTAATAAGTAAAAATATAATGAAAATTAAACAGTTTACATAATTAAATAAGTATTTTGCAATTACTAATTCATTAACAATAAATGAATTGTAATTTAATTAACTTCCTGCACTATTCCCCTAAAACCCCCACAACCAGCTACTAAAATAAAATAGTTAACAAAAATGATGAAGTTTAAGTGTACGTTAAAAGTAACAAATGAAACTTAATTACATAAAAGAACAAACAAATAAAAATAATTACTGAGTTATTAATGAGCAAAATATTTAATTTACAATAAGAACATTAACAATAAAATAGTTATTTAAACTGTGATTAACTTCTCACCCTATTGTCTTACAAACCCAACAACCCACTACTAAAATTTAAATTACTAACAGAAATTAGAAATTGAAAATATCCATGAAAATGAAACTTAAATATTTGTTATATCATTGAAACAATTAAGAAATACCATAAATAATAATCAATGTAATATTATTTTATAATAAAAAAATTAATTAGCTTTAGGTTTCATTAATTATAATTTAAATAATTTCTCACTCTTTTCCCCTACAAAGCCAACAACTTCCACTACATTCTAAATAAATAATTACATTAAAAAAGCAAATAAATTAGTTACACATTTTAAAATTACAAACTATATTTTAAAAAATTTATAACAATTGTACTAACAGCACTAATACCTAAAATTCTAAATAATATATAGTGAATTCATTAAAATCGATATTTATTACAACTATAATAAGTAAACAATATTAAATGCAACAAGTTACTTAAATTGATATTATGAAAAAAACACTATTCTTGACTACAATATTCTGTTACACAATATTTTTGTAGTAACAATATTTTGACACAATATTTGGATAACCCATTATTTTTACATCAATCTTTGTTCCATTCACCAAGCCCCCCATCAAGATAGTTCATCTAGCTACATATTCTGAATTAAGGCTGAATTATACAAATGTTCATGTTTCCCATCTAGCATCTTCACAGTTTCTTTAACTTGTGAAATGTGAGCCCTGTTGAGAAATGATGACATCCAGTGGGAGAGTAATGGCAGTAAAATGTCAATACAATTTGTTATACAAAAATCGGGACAATGTTTATATCATGAAAGGATGTGAACACATCGCTGGGCTGCACCTACTTGCTGCGAGGGGCCCAGGCTACATGCCCTATACCTCCCTGCTGGGTGGGAGGAGGCCACATTGTTTGTCGTGCCAGCGGGTGCTTTAAAAGATGAATAGGACTCCAGCAGTGCGGGACACATCGCTGGGCTGCACCTCCCCTCTGCGAGGGGCTCGGACTACATGTCCCAGACCTCCCCGCTGGGCTGCCAGTGGTTACATTGTTTGTCTCGCCAGTGGGTGCTTTAAAAGCTGCAACATGGGACGTGCTCGGAGATGTGCCCGAGTGAAGACCGGGCCTAAAGCAGGCCCGTCTGTGCCTGTCAGAGCCCGGAGGAGGCCAGGCGGGGTTCTTTCTCTGGTTTGGGCTTCTGACTGCACTTGATCAGAGCTGTTGACACTTACTGGGAGGTAAGATGTTAGCTCTTGATTCACCCCTTAGAGGACCTCTCCATTCTGAGAGTCTGAGCTGGCATATTTTCCATCTTCTGCCTCACTGTTTGATTGCCTGAGGGCTATTGGGCCATAATTTACATCATGGGCAAGCTCAAACTGGGGAGTTCCAAATTCCACTCCAACCAGAAACTCAACCCTGGATGGCTTTGAGCGGACGGTGGGTGTAATCAACAAAGAGATTAAGCATGCAGATAGGAGTCTGTCTCTTGTTTCTGACAGCCGTGACGTGCCCCTATTTGCCTCCCTTAAGGACTTATCTGCACCCACTGTGGACCCATTAAGCAGTGGCAATGGAGAGCCCACCACAGTGTCTCAATCTTCTTCTGGCTGCGTCCTTACTTTGACCTCAATTGTACCCACTGGTGCCAGAACCCCTCCCATGAAGTGTAAAAAGAATGGCAAGCAACCCAGACCAAGAGGTATTCAGCTCAACTCCCAGACCTTGCACCCTAGTGATCCTGCTCGCTCTTCAACCTGTTTATCCTCAAGCCTCGAGTCTGATGACCATGTTATCAGTTTGATTGATGCTTTTAAATCTATCCTGGTTACCAGTCTCTCACCTGTACTTGCCCTTTTGTCTATTATCAAAATTAAATTGTCTGAGGTCATGAGGCTTAGAGCTGGACTATGTTGCAGGAGGGTAGCCAAGCCTATTGGTGCTACCACAGCTTCACAGACCATTGCCCCTATGAATATGCCCAGGGCCTTTTCCCAACCTCCCATCCCATCTCCTTCAATACCAACTGGAGTCCTTCATGAAGCCACTACACGCTACCAACCTTTGGAGCACTCTTTTCCCTCAGACTTGTCAGTTACCAGCTCACAAGCTGTTAATCAACTGTTGCCAGGAGCGGCAATAATGTTTTCAACTTACTCTCAATTGCCTGCCCCTTTGTCGTGATATTTGCTAATGCTTCAGACTCAATCCACAGAATATAGAAAGTACTGAGAAGTTAATGAACAAGGCTACCCACTGGCTGCACTCACGTCTGCCTTAAATCTAATTTGTTTTCTGATGTTTTGCTTGCTTGTAGAGTCCCTTGGGTGGGCCCCATGAGAAAGGAATTTGAGGGGAATTTTTTATTGTGAATTTTGCCAAACAGTCTGTTGCTGATGGATTGATTTGTGCCTCTTATTTAGGCTCAATACTGCAAAGCAACGTGAAGGTACTACCCTTGGAGTACTTTTATAGTGTCTGGAGTCAAAGGTGCAGCATAACAAGGGAGAAATCTGCTTCTGAGCCAACCTCGAGGGTTGTTTATTCTGTGCCTGTTTTTACACTCTGTTGAGCTACAGGGAAACAACAAGCTGCTAGAAATCTTTTTTCCTAAGGAGCCCAGCTGGCCATTTCCAATCTGACCTGCCCTAGACCCTGCTGGTGGCGTCTGCTGGAGTGAGTCTTGACCCCCAAGTGCTGCTCCAGAGGTCCTGGGACCCTTGGCTGTGTCAAAGTGTACTCCTCCTAACATCCTGAGAAATCCAGAGCTTAGAAACATTTGGCTCCAAGGCCCTCCGGAGGAATGGGACAACCCTTCGAAGTCAATCCAATGAAGGTGCCTTGCCGCTAGGCCAAGATTCAGATTGCTCCCACTTTGAGCTTTTCCACAGCAGCAAATCTGTTTCAGAGGGATATTCTGGAGAGGCTATCCATCCTTGTGGACCCCTGTTCAACTTCTGCTTTAAGCTTTGCCCTGGTGGAGAAATCCGAGCTCCAACAAAGTGACATAGGGTTGATTTAGAGTTCGGCAGACAGGATATACTCCAGCAGGGTGACAGAGTAAAATACTCAGTTGCCCTAACGTCCCTACCTGACGAATTTAGAGATGTCTGCTGCCCCAGCCTTTTGATAGCCAACTCTAAATGGAACAGGACATCAAATGTCCCAAACTCTGACTGCCCTTACTCAATTGGGCTGTCGAAGGTTTATGTGAGCGTGGAGATGGAGTAGTCTCCGCCGCTGACCTACTGGAACTCTGCCTGACTCTTAATGAGGAAGGTAGACCTTCAGTATGACTGAAAGGATACTCCATTGCCTTTGCGATGCAGTATCTTTTCAGCTGTATTCTAAATCAGGCCCTAAGTCTAAGAGTAGAAATCTTCCAAATGTATCCAGTAGCGAGGGATTTTTCTTGGGTCCATATTTTGAATTTTTCCTGCTCTGAGCTTTCTTGCTAGCGGCTTCACCAGGAACATGTGTGACTGCTGTTTGGCCTTCTTGCCCACAGCCTGCTGCCTCGCCCTGCTGAGGAATTTTGATTTTCATTTCAGAGACTCAGTCAGAAGGTAAAGCTTTCCACCAGGACAAACCTGGTCTCTGTATCCGAAAAATGTTCGGCATTAAATCGTGCCTAGGTACCAGTCAAGCACAACCAGATGACAGTGGTTGGTGTGGAAGGCTTTTTTGAAACTGTTCTAATTTAAAGCTTTAAATATTCATATCTCCGGTTTGCCTTATCGGATTTTTTATCATTTTGGTGCAAGTTTGTTAATTAAATTACTTTCTGTTTTTATGAATATGGATAGGATTGGATAGAATTTTTATTGTGTTGTCGAATTTTTAACTGTTTTAGCACTTCTCAATGCTTTGCACATTTTTTTAAGTTAAGCCTCTTCCTTCTGGGCCATAGCTATCAGGGGTTGAGGTCAGATTTAAATTACTGAACCCTTTACTGGACTTAACAAGAATAGTGCCATGTGATGTACTTCCTGCCACCTCAACTAATATTCCACTTTCTCACAAACATTATTCCTACTTACCATAAACATGATATATTGTTTCACAGAGTTAATGTGTTAAAATAAAGCAAAAATATAAATTGCCGACCGGGTTTGTAAAATAAATTCACCTCTGCTTTGCACCTACATTAGCCAACCTGTTGTCTGACACACTTCCTCTGCTCCAGTCCTCATTTCTGGCCTCCACTTGGTGCTAAGATCCTGGAGCAGACTTTTCTAGCTCTGTCACAAGGTAGGCCTTCTGGTTCCCTGTCAAATGAATACGCCAAGGATCATAATCTTGCTTTTTGTTGGTGTAAATGCACTTTCTAAAGCAGCAATGTGTTGATGAATATCCAATGTTAGTCGTCGTAACAGAAAGAGGTCACATGTTCTCTGTGTCTGAGGGCCTTATTTATGAGGCCCTTATGCCGCAGTTGCGTCACTTCTTGTGGCGCTGCGGCAGCGTAAAAAATAGGCCACGCTGCGCCATATTTACAAAGTGATGCATCTCGGCAGAAGCATCACTTTGTAAACCCCTGCGCTACATTATACCTGCGAGAGGTATAATGAATGCATGGTGGGTGTTCTGACACAGAAAAGTCACGTAGAAGTGACGCAGTGAAATCTAGGAGATTTCACTGCAACACTTCTACAGCATCAGTGCATCAAATTCTTATGCCTGCTTCACAGCTGGCGTAAGGAGTCACACAGGCCCTTTCACATGGGGCTTGCCCCATGTGAAAGGACACATTGCTGGAGCTGCATCTGTTTTCAGACACACCCCAGCATGCGTCACTTTTGCGCCTACAGATACATCAGGAATATTGACATATCTATAAATCCTTGCGACATGGAGCGCCATATAGTAAATACAACGCATCCATGGTGTCGCAAGGAGGGCGCACTGAAAAGTGTTTTCATGCAACGATGCAACACTTCTCATAAATAAGGCCCTGAGTTTCTATAATAGGTGCCAGAAGATACCAGAGTGGTAAACTGGTTCTGGTCTGGAAAACATTGACTCGCCTCAATAGTAAATCAACACTGAGAGAAAATGGGTGAAAGAGTGCGTAGCATATCAACTTAACAATGCAATACAATAAATACATCTCAAAAGCAGTCTGCATTCTGTTGGCCTATTTTTCACTGCTGTTCCTTTGGAACACTACGGATCCCTAGAAGTCCACCCCGCATTCAGTGGGTCCAGGGACCAGTTAAACTGTATGTTGGAAGACAAGGAGGTCCCTTAATCATAGGAGCACACCCCATTGCCTCCTCCAGGGAAACGAGTGCCTTATCCTTGTGTAGAATATCAGGGCAGAGTTGGAATGGTCTTGTGAATAGGAGATTGTGTGGCAGGCCTAAAGGAAAGTATTTGCAGTGTACTTTGGCTTTTCAGGTCCACTGGTGGCCTCCTACTGTCGGAAAGCTTCAATTTTCTGTGTAGAATATTTTGACATGCTCTAACACCTTACTTAGCAAGAAACACCTTAATATAATTAAAAAAATAGGAAAAACAATTGAAGACAACCAACCGATTGTGTTCACAAGGCACACACTTACACCACTTGTTAAACTGTCTACTGCCGTTTACTATAAAATCCACTGTTATAGGAAAATAAGTAACTCAAAACATTTACCAATTCTTTAGAACTAAAACTTGATATATATGTTTCAATTCCAGGGCTTCAGATAACTGAAATGTTGCTCGAGTCATGGGCAATTAATTATTAATAGTATTAAATCTCAATTTCATCTTGCAATTTTACAGTCACTGTCATAATTCCAACATTGACTCTTTCATGCAAATAAAGATTTGACATGTTATTAAGCTATCAAAAACCCACTAAACGTTATGTGGTTAAGTTACGATGATAGGCTCCTATTTTCAGATTGTACAGAAATGGAAACTGACAGTCTTAAATATTTTAAAATAAATTATGGGAGCTTGCTTAAAATGGAGCAAAGTTTTCTTTTCAATTAAGATTTACATCACTGGCCTAGAACTGTCATGTGAAGATAAAATGCATTTCCAGATACTCCAGGTCTTGAAGTGTAGTTCATCTTCTCTAGATTCTTGGGATTGCCTTTCATGGCATTTATCAGGTGTAAAGTTTTACCCCATTAGAATCTCATTCAAATAGATGTTAATGAGAGGTTCCTTTGGCTTCTTTCATAGCTTATTGAACTTCCTGAATAAGGAATTCCCAAATGTCTTGTCATTTTCTTTTCCTTGAAGGACTTTAATTATGATAAGCTGTTCATTGACAATAGCTCACAATATCTCGATGAAACTACTTGAATACCTCTGCATTTCAAACATTCACACTGACATCTCTAATATGCTGCCTCTGGTGAACTAACCAAATTATAAGCAAATATGGATGTCAACATCAAATAACATAATATTATGCTATAAAAATATAGCCAGCCAAAATACTGACGTGGCGTCAAGTATATGTCTATAACAATAGATTTACTATTCATAGTGCCACATCTATATATGTGGAAGACAATTTTATATATATATATATATATATATATATATATATATATATATAATGGCAGCTTGACAATTGATGAGCTTTTCATGGATTTATTTGGCCGTTTAGGCCGTGAGGAAGACCGTTTGTGGTTGAAACGCGTTATCGAATAAATCCTTGAGAAGCTCATCAATTGTGGAGTGCGAATCTCTGTGCATCTACACTTTGCCTTTTGGAAATAATTATCTGGACCTGCACCCGTTCTCGCGCACTTGCCTCGTTTGGTGGAAGTGACTGAGCTTCTGCGGGATCTTTCGTTTGCATATATATATATAAATATATACATATATATATGGTAGATAGATAGATATCGCGCCAAGATACATATATATGTAGTTTAGTGTAGAAAAGCTATACTTGCCTATTACCTAAACCTTCCTAATTTATCTATTCTTGATTATTTGGTTGTTGATATTTTTGTAGCACTTTATTAGGTTCTCAATATGCTGGTACCATACCTGTGAGCATAGTTGTCTTTGAACTCACAATAGGGAGCTTCTCTTGTTTCTACCATTCATCAAGAAAACACTTTGAAGCGATACTAGGTCCCAGGGTTTTCAGGCGTCAGCAGAAGCCGAGTCTGCCTTTAACTTCAAAAGCACAACCTTAATAGTTGTTTTCAAGAAAGCTATTGTCTAACTGTTTTTAATGTGATTTGCCCACCTCTGACCAAAATATTTTTGCTCTATTTTTAATTTCAGTTGCAAAAGTAGCCTCTTGTCAAATATACTTTACCTGTTTTCCTTAATTTAGTGTGATAGTTAGATTTTAAAAATACCCCCAACATAAAAGCTATCTTGGTGATGCCAAATGAGCCTTTCCAATTTTCCTTTCAATCTATCTTCCACAATGTCACAGAGAGTGAGTGACATGATACGTCAAACCTTTAACAGTAACATTACATTTTTTATGCTACTTGTAGCTTTTTAAAGAATTGGAAAATTGATTCTTGTTTGTGTGGCAAAACATTAAAAAGTAATTGTGTGGACTTTTTAGGTGTTTAATTTGTTAAACGAGTAATGCCGAAGTGTGGCTATGGTACCGAAATGTACACTAATGAGTTGTACTTCGGCCTTGAAAATGCAGTTTTAATTGTTTTAGCTGTGCAAAAATAGTTGGCGTTAACTAGCACTTGAACATATCGCAATGCACTTAATGCAGTGCAACACTCAAAAGTGATAAACCTGCACTCCTATGCAACATAACACAGCGTGCACGGAAACGCAGTACAGTAGGAATTTGAAGGAACCATGCCTCTTAGTTAAGCAATTCATCTATTAGATTTAGCTAGCTCAGCCACTTTTAATTTCCGTATGCTACAATGTGTTGACCAATTAAAATTGGTTACTTTACAAGACAGAGACATGGATATTTTGAAATGGATCAAGGTTTCTTTGAATAGAAGAGACACTTTTTGTGCTAGAGTAAAATTTAATGGTACTGGTGGACGTTCCACTTGTTTTCATTTAATTGCAGATATTGGCAATGGGAAACATCCTTTAGGACGAAGCCGGAATCTTGCTGTGCCTTCACAGCACCAGCAACAGAATGAATGTGTCTTTAGCACGCATTCGTTCTGAACGCAAGTCGTTACAACGACTTGCTTTAGGGGGGCACAATTGTGGAGTGGTGTTGAAATTAAAGTCCAACACCTTCCCTACTGTTGCACAGACTGGAGTTGGAATAGTAAATTAAACTGTTGCAATATCCAGTGCCCCCTTAAGGCAAGTCATTAAAATGACTTGCGTGCAGAACAAATGCGTGCTTAAGACACACTCATTCAAATGACGGAGTTCCAAAGGCATGCGTGAAAAAAGCATTCGGAATTCCGTCGTACATTCATTGGCAATACCTTGCATTGTTTCTAGAATATTCAAGATCTTTGCTCAAGCAGTGCAGTTTTATAGGCGAGTCATGACATTAGATCACGGAAGAAGAACGCAGTCTTATTACATTATTTCACACAACACGACTCAGCAAGGGAACATGCTGGGCCATGTTGCATGAAAGGTATAGAGCAGAAATGGTCAGTATTTACAAACATGTGGAGCATTTCTGCTGTTCCTTGTACTGGTGCACTTCCTGCTGCCTAGCACCAGTGCAGGCATCCTTGCACCATAGTGCAAAGGTGCCTGCGTTACAGACAGTATGGTGTTTGTGCAAGAAGGTACACTTTCCTGCATGAAAAGAATGCTTAAAGGCATATTCCTCTTTCTATGTGTGCTGCAGGATGAAGCACACGTAAAAAGAAAGTAACAAGATTAAATATTTAGGAGAAATAAAGATATTTCTCCCTGTTATGCCTCTGTCAGGTAGAAGCACCATTTTGAGGCAAACCCAGGTTTACAAGTCTTTGTTAATCTGTATCTGCATCAAAATACATGGGTGGAGGCATTTCAACCAATACTTACATATTAACGAAGTGCTGAATTGTGCAGGTCTTGCACTTACACTCCCTCTCTCTGCCAATCTGCAGCAACTTACAATAAATTTCAGGCTTGCATATTGAGGATCTGATGTGTAACTTTTGTAATGCGATAATTTTTATTTCCAGATATCCAGCAGGTCTTTTATAACAGTACTACTGTGTTCTTGTCCTAATTTTCCAATTGGTAGAACATAAAATAGTGTAGATTGACTATCAATTCTGTTAACCTACAAAGCTAATTTCAGATTAATAGAGAGAGGCACATACACATCCTCTTGCCTCTGTCCATCATACTCCCTCTTATTTCAATATTGTTGCAATAAGCCAAACATTTGTGCTTTAGGAAAACACAATGTTGATGAATGGGATGCTTGAAAAAACACTCCTAGCCCCTGACAATCCCTCAAGCAGTATTCCCATCCATTATTTTTCACCCACTATTCCACTCCAGATAGAAACCAGTCGTAGGCAAATCAACCATTGCCCTACTACCGTAAGAACCGTCCAGTTTGAACTGGCAGTCCAGGTCCTTTCAGCAGGAGCATAAGCAACCCCAGACTGGCTTCAGCCTAGTCACTCAAGTAAAGTTTGGTTCCTGTGGAACAGTGAGTACAACATTCAGGTCTGGGCATACCCTTCACGCTTATGGCGTCACACTTAAGAAAGCATTAAGGTGATGGTGGACTGCTTGCAAAAGTCTCAGCTACTTCAGAAGCTTGGACAGGCATTTGAGTGCACCATTTCTTACATTAATGCCACTGTAAATAGAGACCAGCCATATGCAAACCAGACCAGATCCTGCTCTAAGGAGTAAAGTCCAGCCCGAAATGTCAGGACAGGTGCCCAAAATTCGGTGACCCTCAGTAAGCAGCTCGATCAGTAAATCAGTAAATTTCCAAATGAGTAGCATTTACCATATTAATACAGGTTGTGAGAATGTACTGGGTATATTACTGAATATGTCAATGAATATGGCAAAGGTTTTTTCCTGACAAAAAATGTTACATGCTGTCAAATCCTTGACTGCTCCTCCGTTATTTTTAAGCATTAACGCTTGAATAAAAAAAGATTACCCTCTGGAATAATTATTTTTCAATATTTGTTACCACTTGCATCAGTTTGAAATGATTTCACTTCAACAACGATTGCATTTTCTGTTTGTAATGCTCCAAATGCACCTCTCCATATCAATTGGCACCTGATCATTAATCTAAGTCACTAGACTGGTAATATGCAAGAGGATGACTTTTAATTTCAAATTTCGTGTTGTTCTCACATCGTACTGTAATTGCTTTCTTGACTTATACGGAGCATTGCTGAAGCAGCTCTTGGCATTTGATGAATTTCTAAATTTTTTATATGTTGCTGTATCAGATTTAATACATTCAGTTGAAGTTTATTTTCTGCAATCTGAAGACTGAGATTGTTCCCATTAGGTATCTTCTTCGGGTTTTGGACACCAAGACATTTTTCATTTAATTTCATCGAAACATACCTTGTTTATAGATTGTGTAGTGCTCAGTTGAAGAGTATACAACTTTTCTAGCAAAATCATCTAATAATCGGTTCCATTTTGTAAATCATCCCAAAGTTTTTCTCGCAAAACAATGGCAAGATGCACATGCTCACAATGGTTCCTTATACGGCCATTGATTTACCATAGTCAAACTCCTTATATGATGATGAAGATGATGATACAGCTTGGGTTTCATTTTCTCAAAATGAACTGAGAACCAGCAGTGGGGCAACTCATCTGGGGAATTGGGCCCAACCAAAAAGCCTTTGCATTTCATCTACAGTATACCATACTTCAATACAATATTTGAGGATGAGCAAAACATTTTTTCTACCACAGGCATAAGTGAAACAATGTTAAACTATTCTGATTTGCACATTATGTTAGGCAATTATGCAGAGATGCACACTTTAAAAAAATATATGCTTTGATCAGGTTACGCAAATGTTTGCTCATGGTAGCTGTTATGTCATTTACCTGTCATGTGTCACACTATCAAGTCAGATGCCACTCTTGCTGTCACAGGATTTGATTTGTCAGAGTTAGCAACCTACAAAGGAAGTAAGAAATTGTATTATTTTTATTTATCCTTTACCATTATAGGCTCTGATAGCCCTTCATTTTCAACCAAAAAATTACCATATTTTAATGCAAAGGAGTCTCTAGCTAAAAGAATTCTGAGGTAGAATGCTTACTTCCTTTCACCAGGAAGTCTGGAGTGTGCTGGAACTGCCCGCCAAATCTGCATTAATATAACTGTCCCTAATTGTAATTTATTCTTCTTCCATTCGTTTAATTTAGCCGCAGTAAAACTGCAAATATGTTAAAAATATGTTTTGCATCACAGCTATGGCATTATACAGGTAAAAAATATGTCATGGATCATTGGAAATGGAACTAGCTCACGATATGTTACATTGGTTAACAGAGTGAAAGGAAATATTAGGACCTTAAGCGATCGTGTACATCAGCACTGACTTTGGGGCTTCTCAATTGTCCATCCCATGGTCCCTGCACTAGGGTTAGGGGTGTTCCATTCCAAGCACAGTTCTGTGGCAGTATTGTGTCAGCTTCTGGTACATGTCACTTCATTACATTTCAAAGTAATCTAAAAT
This sequence comes from Calotriton arnoldi, assembly GCA_963921515.1. Classification (NCBI taxonomy): domain Eukaryota; kingdom Metazoa; phylum Chordata; class Amphibia; order Caudata; family Salamandridae; genus Calotriton; species Calotriton arnoldi. The sequence continues at coordinate 1,680,212 of CAWUFW010003334.1, forward strand.
AGGATTAAGACAAATCAATATACACTGATCATCTTAGTCTAGAGAATGATGGCGGTTATCTTATGGACAAACTTTAGGTTATGGCTGCCATGTGACACCCTTCAGCTCATTAGCAAAGCTGGGTCGGGCTTTCCATTAGAACCTTTCTGATACATGTGCTCATAAAGATGTCTGCAGTTCTGAGCAGTCCCTTCCACAGACTGATCACCTCAAGCCTACTAGTAGGTGTTGTGCTTGAGAACTGGAAATGAGGATAATATCCAGGATTCTGAAGAAGGGTAACTTTACCACCAGTGACCCCGCAGGCCATAGACCTATAACTTTCGACCTGCCCTAGCAAAAATTCTGGAGAAAAATGTAGCTGGACAGCTCTCCAAATTTGTTGAAGACTCTGAGATATTCATCATTGTGAGCGGGGCTTTCATGAGGGCCACAGACCAGATTCTGTGCTCTTGATGTCCTTGGAAAATATGTCAGATACAAGATAAAGGTGATATGATTGTCTTGTTTATGTTGGACTTATCGGCCTGTTTTGATATGGTTGATTATTCAATCTTAATCACACAACTGGCTGAAATAGGAACACATGGCACTAAAGATGCATGCCTTAACTGATTTTCATCTAATTGCACACAGATGTTAACATTGGCCACATTTTTCTCAGATAAAGCACGCATTAACTGCAGAGATCCACAAGGTTCATTGTTATAACCATTGGATTTTGGTATCTGTGTACGCCCTCCATCATAGTTAATATGATCTTAAAGGCTCAACTCATTATCATATGCTGATGTTAAACTAATAATCATGAGACTGAGTCAGCTAACCACCAAATCTGCTCTACATTTGGAGGACGGGTTAGTGACATTCCAGAAGTGGATGGACACCAGTTTCCTAAAATTGAATTGGAACAAAGTGGACCTCTTGCTGTTCGCAAAAACATATTTTGCAATAGAACTAGATGTTGTGCCCCTGAGCTCGAAAATTATCTATATATTGACCAGAAAAAAAAATCAAAGTTCTTCTAGTTATGATTAAATGTGATTGATCCCTTCAACACATATCTATGTGGTCACGTACCTGTTTCCTGATACTCTGTACAGTCAGGAAAATTCTTCCCTTTATACCTGCAAGCAAACATTCACCTCTACACTCTGCTTTGATGCTATTATATTTAGACTACTGCCATAGCCTATTCATGAGCTTCCAGGAATACCTTCTGGCCAAAGGTCAGCTAATCCAAAACTTTCTTATGGATTATAAGGGCTGCAAATCTGATCACATTATAGATGCATGCCATTTCATGCACTGGCTCTCAGGTGAGCAACAAATACTATTTAAGAGACTCTGTATCGCTCATAGAGTCTTCTATGGCTTTGAAAATTCTGAATTAAAAAACATATTGACCAACCTACACGCCACCTCGCTCTCTTCCCTCTGCTTACAATTTGTTACTCTCTGCCAAACGAATGAAAAAGACTCAAAATCGTGACCGCTCAGTCACTTATTCTCCAAGCTATGGAATTCACCACCTTTGAATATCAAACAAAACCATCTAGTCTTTAGGTGTGCTCTGATGAGTGGTATTTACCTAGAAGCAACTTAACATTTCGTATAGTTTTCCAGTACATACATTATAGCTGATGGCTAAGGTAGAGACACAGCTGTGGAAAAAGGTTTTTCTAGATGAAAAACATTGTGCTGTCATCAGTGTCCTCGATGATGGTAAATCCCACAGAAATCAGTGTTGTCATTAATTAAAGCCATTGCCTTAAGCTTAGGAATACAAAGTATACCACTGGTCCACGTGCATCAGAACAGCCCTGAGTTTATGGTGTGACTGATTAATTAATGTTTCTTACCAGGTATTGCAAGAACATCCTTCAGGAAATGTGACATTTGAGTTAACTGGTATACAGTGTTGTCATAGCATTACCCTTGTAGATATTTGGGTTACATAAAATTCCAAAGCTGGTGAAAATTATAAAAAGAGAAATAGGCCATTCAAAAGCAGTATTGATGCTTGATACACATTCCTCCTATGTATATATAACTGGTTGCCCAGTTGAAGGCGTAAGCCAAAATGCATAGGCGTCCTGTGTTGGGTGTTGCAGCAGAATATATGAAAAAAAAACATGACTAAAGATAGCGGACTCACCGGTTTGTTTTGGCAGTTTGGCGATATGGGTGCAGCTGGATCGCTTTAGACGAGCGGTCACTTTGATGGAATATATATATATATATGTATATATATATATATGTACATATATATATATATGTACATATATATATATGTATATATGTACACCCACACACACACATATATGAAAGTAAAGACTAATATTGTAGATTTTAGAATGAAAACCCCTAAGCACATCCTTTTAGAAACCATATGCTAATAGGATTTAAAATTTGTTTCGATTTGCGTTCTCTATTTAAAAGCTGTGATTTGTTCTCTCGTAGGCACAAATAGAGCAGATTTTCATTCAGACAGAAATGTAATTTACAGAACGTTTAGTTACTGGTGGGTGAATTTCAAACATTTGCCCATGTAATCGTTGGCTGTTAGTTAATTTCATCCTTTGTAAATATGGGGAAAATGTTCTGACTTACATGAGGTGAAGAGCTGTCACATTCCCAGCAACCTCAACTCCTGTGTCACATAATTTTGAAGGAATTGCTTTACCCTCTGTCATTCAGGGTTTTACGCACAATAGCCACTGCCGCCAAGCACATGACTTAAGTTCTGCGGCAGGCTAAGTGGATTTGGCGAAATTTATTTGTTAAAAATGGGGGTCTCTTGTTGGCAGGTTGTTACTCTGTCCAAGTCTAGACCCTTCTTCCTAGTCAGCTCACCCCCTTGGTAGCTTGGCACAAACAGTCGGGCTTATCTCAGAGGCAATGTGTAAAGCATTTGTACCTAACACACAGTAATACAGTGAAAACACTACAAAAAAAATCAAACCAGTTTAAAAAAATAGTCAATATTTATCTGTGTAAAATAAGACCAAAATGATAAAAATCCAATATGCTATTCAAAAATATCAATAAGCAAAAATAGACTTTAAAAACCGTTCCTTCAAGTCGATAGCTCCATCTGGGGCTATCACGGCATTGTGAACAAACAAATCCAACAGTTCTGACTGACCGCGGCGTCGTGTGCCAGCTACTGTGTCAGGGAGACCCGCAAACAGTACCTTTAGAGATGCAGGGCACCGGGGAACTTGCGCCGAGCTCCAAAGAGCGTCTGGTCCGGAGATCGGTGCAGGAGTCGTCAGGCCCCAGAAGCCACACGCGTAGCAGGTCGAACTCTGTGCGGTTGAATGCGGGAGCACCGGCGTCGGAGGCTCAGTGATGTCCTCCAGCGCCGTCGGTGAGACCAAGGCTGCGGTGCGAAGTGGAATGGTGCTCGTCGCGGTGCTGGCAGGTCCTGGTGCATTTTCAGACTCCAGGTTCCTGCTCTCTAACTACAAAGGAGGAGTGGAAACCTACCAGATGAGGAAGTTAAAAAAAAATATATATATTTTTCAACGTTGTTCTGAGTAAATGTGTGTCTGTAAGAGTGAATGAGAATTGGTGTGAAAAAAAAGAGATAATTTTAGTGAAATTGAGTGTGCATTTGTGGGAATGAGTAGACATGAGCATGTGTGAGAGTGAGTGAGGTTGAGAGTTATTGAATGAGTGTGATAGAGTGTGTCAGTGAGCAAATCAGTTAGAAAGTGAACGTGTGAGAGTGAATTAGTCCACAAATGAATTAGAGAGGCAATAAGTGAGACTGTGAATGTGTAAGATAGCGAGTGAGGGAGTGTGAGTGAAGGTGTGTGTGATTGTGAATCAGTTAATTAAGGTGAGAGTAAATGTGTGTGCATGTGTATGTGTAATTGTGTGGATGTGTGATTGAATGATTGTGATTGTGTACATGTGAGATTGTGTATGTTATGCTTGTGGGTGAGCGACTGGACCTGGCATTCTGGAGGTAATTACTGGCTTATGGAGACAACCATGGCAAAATGCTGGCACTGTTGAATTTGAAGTAATTCTTGTCCTAAGGGGGAGAGAATGTGACCAAATGCAGGCCCAAGTGCACTGGAGATAATTCTTCGCATATGGTGGAGGACACCTTTGTAATATAGGGGGTGGGGCTAAGGCAGCATGCCATGCTGAAGGTGATTTTTTGATACATCGGTTGCACCAAGCTAAAAATCAAGCACTAGAAAATTGTTGGGTATTCTCAGAATAAGTGGGTCACCCAATGCATATTAAGGGTACCCATGCTACAGTGCTGGCCCTGACATACTGGAGATAATTCTTAACAATTATGGACACCCAGGCAAAATTGGAGCACCTATGGCAAAATGCTGCCCCTAACATACTGGAGGTAATTATTTATTTTTTATATTTGTTTACTTATTTTCAAGCAGCAAAATAGACTGTTTTGATTACTCATTGAGTCAGTGCAACCAAATACATTCATAAGTCATTGAGATTAATTTTCATGGCCACACTAAAGTCATAAATCTGTATTTCAAGTTGCAGAATCATCACTTCAGTCATAACATCATCATGGTTAGATATTCCCCCTCATTATTCACTTGCAGTTACTTCGTTCAGGCTTGTTGGTTGCCCCATTTGCTGGCAATATCCCTCTTGGCCACTACAAAATCCAACATACACAACATCAGCTAAACTCGAGGCCAGTATCATCTGGGATGCCTAAAATGTATAACTGAAGGGGTATACAGCATGTTCTATTCTAATATTGCAGTCAGCTCTGTTAATATATCTTTCCAATACCTGTGTATCTCGGCACATCCCAAGATAATATGCATAAACATTCCATCCTCCTTGTTGCATTTTATGCATGTGGGCATTTGAGTTATGCCCATTTTGAATAGGTTGCCTCTACTGTAGTAAGTAATTTTTATTGGATTAATCTTAACCTTGCTTTTATAGCCACTTTGCAATGTCTTACTGAGAAATACTTAGTATGTAATGGAATTCCAAGTGTATATGCCCCTAGATTCCTCACATGTTTAACCTGCAAACTGTTTCAGTCAGTTGTAGCTGTGGTGCCTGGCCTTAAAGTGCCACAAGGTTGTTACCCAACAAACTGATTCTTTGCACCAGGACTAGGATTCAGCTTCTTTTATTTACAAAAATTGTTGAAGATGAGTTAGCCAGGCACAACCACTGGCAAACAACCCTGATGACAATGCTTTCAGTGAACTATTACAGGTAAGATCAGCACTTTTGCTCCTCTTCCAGCGTGAAGTGCTGATTCATTAAGTTATCAAAGCTTTGTCGATCTTCATAAAATGAACTGTTACAATGAACTGTGTTTAAACTCGCTACAAGTGCTTGTCACCCCCTGTCTATTTCAAATGTACTTCTACTGGCGGGTTATTTTATAAGCTTTCAGGCATTTCTAATATCAGTGATACCTTTATAGAAATTATTATAGAAATTATTTTTTCTGTCACCTCTGTCATTATTGGACTAAATGTCTGTTTCATCAGTCTGGTTCTCATCTTATAATTTTAACCCTGAGCCATCCTCCATTAATTAACTGCTCCTTGCTGCCTTGCCATGCGCACTCATGTGAGCACCTCACACTCTTCAGCGCAGCCACTCCACAAGCCTCACAGGGTATTACCTCTGCTCAGGTGAGCTCCCTCACACACAATGGCTCCCAGTACTGCCTCACGAACCATTTTTCCAGTTCACTGCTAACAGTCTGATTATCTCATTCTGCCACTAGGACTACTTGTACACAAGTTTTTCAAGGAAAAAGTTATAATTTTCACTTACCTCATCTTCCAAGTGTCTCATCTTCATAAGTATTTCTATCTGCAGACTTGCAGACTTTCAGGCTGCAACAGCACCACTTACTGTTGATGAAGATTAAAGCTTAACTCAAAATGAATGCGGAGTGCGCAGGGTGTCAATAAATGTGTAGTTTAAATTGGTGCAATGTATCTTTGTCCACATGGCCTACCTGCCCCCTAGGAGGCTGCATGCGATTGACCCTACAAGAGACCAGGGCTGCGCTAGGTGCATCGCTGCTGTTGTGGATTTCATACATGTGGTGTGGAGTTGTTCAGTAATCCAGCTCTATTGGGTGGAGGTTTTGGTCCAACTCCGAATGGTCATGGGGAGGGATGTCCCATATAAGTTTGAACAGTGTTTGCTGGGTTTACTCCCTGATAATGCCTAAAAAAAAATTAAGGAGGCATTTTGTGATACTAGGTCTTACTGTAGCGAAGAGACACATAGTTATCTGCTGGCTAAGTTTGAGACCTCCCCGGTTGCAAGACTGGAGAAGGGAGTTGTTAAAATTAGCAGGGACGGAGGAAGCGTATATGCATAAGGCATGCACTGATGAGTAAGTAGCAGATGGTCTACTCTCCTGGGGAGCCATGATGAAACCCTGGCCGAGCCCATGGGGAATAGTACTCCTGGATGCCTTCCCTATGCATGAGGGGGTGCAGACCACACTTAGTGAGGTAATAGAGCGCTTAGGCGCAGTGATTATGGTTAGCACCACCACACTGACTATCCCATTTCAGGTTGGCTCACTAGTAACCAATAGACACAGTTGACATTTCCCCTATATTGACAAACCAGCTGATGGGTGGAAGTATTTTTGGGGGGGGAGGGCGGCTGAGATTTGGGGTTGAAGTTGTATAGTATTTGTTGACTTCTTGGTAATCAATGATTATTACTCTCCTCCTGCAGTTGGAGGGATATGCTTTCAGAGTCTGAATTGTATAACGATACATATATGTAATGCTATTTGTTGAAAAGTCAATAAAGAAATTTAAAAAAGCAACAAAAAAAAAACAATGCACTTCATAGTGCAATTACCCCACCTTTTGTGAACCATTTCTTTCAAATTAAAACACAATTTTCTCCTCGTATTTAAATACAACATGCACATGAATCAGTCCATCATTACTGTACCTAGTATCGTAGTTGATCCAGGGAATCCTTTCACTAAGGGGGAGGACTGGATAGAGACTTTCAAAACCCATGGATGGACCTAATTTTCCTGCTGTCAGGAAAAAAGCCATTGTTTTTTTAGTGCCATAGGAAAAGAAGGGCAGCACATTTTCAAGGATTTGCCACCAGCACATAAAGAACAGGGCAACAACAATCCAAGATGAATATAATGAAGCAAAATTGTGATTACAAACCAGATTTGCTAGATTGGTTATAATTGCTATGTGCCAGCACAAATTCTACACACAACCGCAAAAGATGTCTGAGACAGTGGATGAGTTTTTGGAGAGGTTATGCAAACTCTCTTGTAAATGCCAGGTGGCACGATGTCAGAAGAACTAATTAAAAATCAACTCATAGTCCAATGCTATAGCAAAAAAACAGAAGAAAAACAGAAGAAAGACTGCAGACTGCAAGCAGCGATCACCTCTGCCCTGCAAGGAGCGATCACCTCTGCAAAAATCGTTAAACAGTTGAACAAGTGCATGTGTGAGATGCAAGATTTAGAATTAAAACCAAAGCAACCCTATCACTCAAGTCGAACTCACTCTACAAGATATCAATGTGGATAGAAAAAACTCTTCTTTCTCCTCCAACAGTAAAAATAGCCACCAAGTTAAGTAATGTGAAAGGGAAAAATGTCTAGCTAATAGTAGGCTACGGATCTTTGTACATCATAATGCCGAAAGACCTCTTCATCCTTAATTGGAAGGAGAGTAGGAACCTACAGATGTGACTCTGAAAGGTTATCAAAGAGAAAACAGTAGGCTGAATGGTTTTGTGGTGGCTAATATCAAATTCAAGGATCATGAACTAATGGCAACATTATACGAGGTAGAGTCAGGTCTGCCAATCCTAGGTAGGACTCCCCCATATGATCTTTATATTATTCTCGATCCCAGGGCAAAAGAACAAGTCATGGTTGTGGATGATGCTAAGGTGAATACGCTCATCTCTAAGTTTGCCCCTGTGTTTGAGGACAGGTTAGGTGAGGCACATGGGCATGAACATAAAATTATTCTGAGAAAGGGTGCAGTGCCTATCAGATATACAGCTTAAAGGATTTATACGGCCATTTAAGAGAAGGTATGGATTATGTTGTAGCAAATGTTCAAAGATGAGGTCATTGAGCTAGTGGAGGCCTCAGAGTGGATATCCCCTGTGGACAAACAAATCTGATGGCTCACTCAGGTTCTGTGTGGACCTGACAGTCTCAATGAATGTATTGTTTCCTGCTCCCAAACATAAGAGATTTGATACTAATGTTGTCAAGGGGAAAATACTTTTCCACATTAGATCTACTGAGTTCATACCATCAGATAAAACTCTATCCTGCTTCGAAGACTTAGACTGCAATAATCACAAGTGATGAGGTGTACCAGTTAACCAGACTACCATTTGGCTTAGCCTCGGAGGCAAGTGTCTTCCAAAAGACTTATGTTCTCTATTTTGGAAGGGGTTAAAAATGTTATCTTGATTCAATGTGACATACTAGTCTTTGAAAACACGGTAGCTGTGCATAATGAGATCTCGCAGCAAGTTTCGGGAAAAATCAGGGACTCTGGCTTGACCCTTCAAAAAGGCAAGTGTAGGTTTGTACTAGAAGAGGCTGAGTCTCTAGGCGTACCTTATAACAGATGAAGGTTAATGAAGCTTATTTTGGTAACTGCTGCTGTCAATGCAGGTGTGCCAGATGACAAAGACATGCTGCATTACTTCCTGGTGTTAGTAGAATACTGCCCCAAATGTGTACAAAGTTTTGTCAGCAAGATGGAGCCCTTGAGGCTGTTAACTCAGTAAGGGCAAGAAATTTGAGAGGCTGAAAGTTAACAGGCAGCATTTTTAGAAGTCAAATCCAATAATGCCAGTGCTGGAGTTTTGGTCCTCTTTCAGGCAGGGTTGAAGACCATCCTCACTGTCAATGCAAGTGGGCTGGGGTTAGGGGCAATCCTTTCTTAGGTTCATGGGAAGGTACAGAAGAGACTTGCCTTCGCATCACACTCTGTCCATTACAGTGAGAAATTACTGTGCACAGGCTGTTAACTATTTCAGAGTTTTTTGTGGGGTAGTAGGATTGTTTTGTGTACAAATCACAAGTCACTTGTCCGAGTATTAGGTCAAGGCGGTGCCAAGAACTGTTCCAGTAGGTTAGATAGTTTGGCAGTAAAACTTAAAGAATATGACTGAATACAGGAGTATATCCCAGGGTGGAAAAACAATGATGCTGATTGTTTGTCTCACTTACCAGATGTTGCGAGTGATGATTGTGCTTTAGAGATGGAACATCTTGTTGCTGGTGTGTGTGATGCACCCGAATGGTTGCAGAGCTGTGGACTGGATAACTACCATAAGCAGGGATGATACATTGTTGGAAGTCATCAATCCCATCAAAGACGTTGTATGTAGTCAAAGGGCTGTCCCACTTGGATTGTGTCCCTATGTGAAAAATGAACTAACTGTATTTGGCATCTGATAATGAGGGGTTATAAATTCATGCACTAGTATGGAGTTAGATGAAAATCGATTGCCTTAGCCCATAAACTTCATTTGTGTCAAATGTCACAGGTAAAAGGTTAACAGGAAGGTTTTGGTGTCCGACAATGGATGAGCAAGTGAAGGCTTTGGTGTTGGAGTGTTTGCCAGAAGGGGAGAAATGCCTGAAAGTAAAAATTTGAAAATGTTTGCAGGAGCAACATGTGTGTGATGCAGGACCTATGTGGGAGAAAGTCTGTTTGAACTTCATTGGGACCTTTCTTGAATTTGCTGGAACAAAACAAGTATGATGTAGTTCTTGTTGATCTCACATCAAGGTGGGTGGAAGTGGCATTCATGTGCATCATAATGACTTGTTCCACTATTGCCCCACTGGGGGATATTTTCCTCAGGGAAGGGGTTCTGTCAATTTTAGTCTCTGACAATGGCACAGAGTTTTCTTTTGATGAGATGCGTAATTTCTTGCAGGTAGTAAATGTTAAATATATGTGTACCTCAGTATAGAATCCCCTAAGAAAAGAGCAAGTATAAAGGATAAACAGAGGCAAGAGGCGGTGAAAGATATGTTGTGGGCTCACCCTACAACAGTGAACCCCACTACGGGCAAATCACCTTTGGAATTCATGGAAGGCTGATCCTCTGGTATGAAATTAGTCCCTTTGTGGGTGAGAGACCTAAAGCCACATACAGATGATGGGTCCAGCAGTAAGTAGTCTGATTCACCACATTTGTAGTGGTGATTGGGTGAAGGTCAAACAAGGAGGCCAAGGTCAAGGCTTATACAAGTTTAGAGGGCTATGGAAAGTAAAGGAAGTGGTAATTCGTTCAAACTAGACAGTGGCCAGAGATGGAACTTGAGACGAGTTGCCTTGTTCCAGAAGAATTGGCTCTGTCATTAACAGGATGGTGTAAAATAATATAGTGGTTAGTTCCCCATGAAAGATTCTGATTTTCAGCTGGATGAAAGAATGAGATGTTGTGCCTTTCTCAAGCCCTGTGAACAACATGCTCAGTGTGTTTAGAACTATGCTACTTTTCAGGAATTCAGCAAGGAACTGCTGAACACCTTAGTGGTTGAATGACCTTGTTTGGAGTTGACAAGTTTGATATTTTCTTGTGTCGAGGAGTTTGTGTTAAGTAGGTGTTTCTTCCCCTGTGTTGTTCATTGGTTACCTCCATTATATTTTGTATGTGGAGTTGTGCTTGTGGTTTTATAAAGGTGCATACACGGGTGTGGTTGTGTTGTATGTGTGTATGTGTATTTGTGTATTAGTCATTCTCTTATGTCTGGTTTTATTATTTGTGAAGGAGAGTAGATGTGTTGTAATGTCTTACTGTGGATACTTGGGGGCATATTTACAAGCCGCTTTGTATCGCTCTTGCACCACGCAGAGTGGTGCAAGAGCAATGCAAATTAAAAATGAGATTTATAAAGCCACACAAGGCCACCTTGCATGGCCCTGAGTGGCTTCATAAATCTCGAGTAATGCAACTCAGTGTAAATCGCTGTGTTGCACTACTCTGCACCAGGGAGGCATTTCCATGGGCATTGTGTCATGCTCCCATACAACATCCATGTAGTTTGACTCATTCCAAGATTTACCAGAACTGGTAGACGTGGGAATGCATCAAAAACCTATGCCTCCCCAGGTGAGGCGAACAAGGAGAAACAGGTTTATTTCTCCTCGTTTTTTCCTCTTTCTATGAGTGCTGCATTTTGTAGCACACATAAAATGAGGAAAAAGTCTCAGCAGATCAGTTTTTGTGCAGGAAGTTGCCCCTTCCTCCACAAAAGCAATCCTCCTTACAATGCAGGCATCTTTGCACCATAGTGCAAGAGTGCCTGAGTTGGCGCTAGGCAGCCAAAGGGCTCCAGTGCAGGTGAAAAGGCAGGAATGCACTGTATTGCTTAAATACAGCACATTCTGCCCTTTCCCCATCACACAGTGCAGCGCAGCATGGTGGCTTGCTGCGCTACATTGTGTTACTTGGCCATAAATATGGCCCTTAGTATGAATGTATGTGCCACTGGATTCCACACTTGTTAATCTTGGAACTGTTTCTGTTAGTTGCAGCTGTGGTGCCTGGCCTTAAAGTGTTATAGGGTTGTTGCCCAATAAACTGCTTTTGTGCACCAGGAGGAGGATTCAGCTTCTTTTATTTACAGTTCTCTCGAGTGCATCAGTGGGGATTCCCAATTAATATCTCAATCAATATCTGCCATTGGTCTAAGAGCCCCTTTCTAGGTCTTCCTCAACTTCTGAAGATTGTCAGACTTAATGTTAAGGTGTGTTTTACATACAAGTGACAGATCGTTTTTTATTTTTTTTCCCCATTAGCACTCTGTTTTCTAATCAGATAATGTCTAGTATCTCCACCCAGTCCTTCTCTGTTTGTGAGTCATTCTGAGCTGAGTATATTTATAAATGTGGGTGTTTGGCACTCTGTATTCTTATTGTAGTGTAGACAACATTTGTATCTCACCTCTGTTTATTATATCCCCTGTTTCATGATCCCTAGGAGGTTTCACTGCCACAATCCCCTCAGTTTTTCTACCTCTTTTAGCATCTTTCCATTTGTTCATACAGAGATTGCCCTTTCTCACTTTCCTTCAGTGTTTCTCATTATGGCAGGGGATATCTTGGTCTTTAGAACATCCTCACAGATTCTGCGAGCATCGGGCAGGGTGTGTTTCTACTTGCTGCCTCCTCCATGATTCAGGAACTCAGTCTTGTAGTGTTAGCCCATCTCTACAGGCTACTATGCTACAGCTCACCTGAGGTTAATCCTGCTCCACCGTTTGTCTTCTCAAACCATCTGGCTCCTTTTAAAACACACCAGGCCATCCTACACTCCCCTGAACTAGGTGGTACTCCACTCCCATGTGCCGACTTTCCTGCTCAGGTGCTTGTCTTCTGGTTCTAGTAAGTTGCATCAACCATGTTGTCTGGCTGTCTGTGCCCCCACCTCCTGGACGTAATTCTTGACATATCACTGCAAGTCTGGAAACAAATGGGTTATTTTCTTAAATTGGTCAGGTTTGCTTGACAAACCCTGAAATTATGGAATATTTCATGCGTGCCCTTTCAGAACTTGTAGCTTTATAGCAAGATTATGTGAGCACTATGATTTAAAATGCATTGTTTCACCTAATTTTTCATTTTATTTTCAGAGAGACTTAGGGGGATATTCTCAAGAACGTGCGATAATCATTGCCAAAATAGGTTAACGCAATTTCACACATCGCCGTCTATCGCGGGAAAATAACGCTGTGTTAACATCTTATTCCCAACACGGCGGTAACATGCGATAGTCACCCGATAACGCGTCAAATGACCGCGATAAAATTACCAGGATGGGGATGAAAATCTAAAGCCGAACGTGAAAAAAGTGGCGATGGGCCCAACCGCGATAAAAAAAATCAGCGATAAGCTGCGCCAGGCCTGCAATACACACACGTCAGGCAGGAAAAATCACTATAAAAGCAGAAAAAACCCCACAAACAAAACCAAAACAACTGCGAAGCACAATGGAGGTAGCCGGAGCAAGTACAGAGGACAACCAGAACCCCACAGCCCCACGGAGGACCAGCCTGGGACCTCGGGTCAGGGAAGGGCAAGGAGAAGAAGAAGAGGAAGACTCGGTTCAGTCCGCAGGAAAAAAGAATCCTGATAACGGAGGTGATAGAACACCAACAACAACTGTTCGCCACCTCCACTGTGTCATTGGCAACAAAAAATGCTATATGGCAGTCCATCGTGGACAAGGTGAATGCAGTCGGAGTGCTGAGGAGGACAATGGAAGAGCTCAAGAGGCGCTGGAATGATGTGAAGCGCAAAACCAAGCAGAAACTCGGCAACAACCAGAAGGCAGCAATGCAGACTGGAGGTGGGAGTCCAGACCTTTTACTATCATCATGGAGTGGTCTTTCTGAGAATTTTTCAAACCTCTCGGCTTCTGGTGAAGCATCGCATTTGCCCTTTTTCACATAGCTAGGGCCCCTCATTGGGTCGAATTTCTAGTCTTTTGATATATGTGTAATGTGAATGTGTGTGGAGTTAATGAGAGAAAATGGCAGTATAAGTGATGAGTTTTAGATGGCTGGGTTGTTTGTTAGGAATAATAACTTTTCTTGTGTTTGTGTTAATAACCATTGGATTAATTACTAAGTACTGGATTTGATTAAGCAACAGTCAATGAATTTGTAAATGTTTATATGTATTAAGTTTTCCTTCATTCATATGTAATAAGATATAAAATAACAAAACAAAAACATTTTTTTAAAAAGAATATCTGTGATTAATAAAAATAGTAAAAAAAAAAAAAAGTTTTTTTCTTGCTGTGTTCCTTTGTGGGCATTTGTGGGGTATAGGCATATCAGAACCTGACTAGGTCGTATGAAAGTAAGTAGGTCAGCACAGAGGTATTTCATATATTTGGGAGTCCAGCGACACACCAGGAGCCGGATGAGATGGAGGAAATGGTGTCCACAGTCATCAGCGCAGAGATGGTGGCAGGAGTTGTGGGACCGGACACTGCTCAACATGACCTGACACAACAGCAACAGGGTGAGTAACGACCAGGGACTGGGGGGACGGGGGGAGATGGGCACATTGGCACACATGCACAATTAAGTATAGCACAGTGCACACCCACAATGACTCCGGATCATGTCCCTGATCCCCTTGGCACACTGCAGCACACCTCGAAACAGCAAGTAGGCCCCCGTCGACTATGTGCCCAGAGGGGGCCCTTCCCACACAACACCAATCACACAACCAACCCATGCACATGTGCCAAACCCAGCAAAGCGGCGTGTCTGTGAGCCACACTGATAATGCAAGTGACACTGCATGATGAATAGCATGGCTGCAGTCAATATATCATGACATGTTGCACGCCACGACACTGAGATGGTTGAGTGTGGACCACATCCGTAAAGGAGCAGGTCACACTCTGACACATCCAGGTGCACATACAACCCCTGACGTCAACAACACATCTGCGGACAAACCATGCCCCAGAGTCCCAACTCCCACCAAGAGCCCAATTTACCCAAGTATGCAACATCTCAGCACTGTATAAGCACAGAAGTTAAAGGCACACCTCCTGAAAGGGATAAGGGGCAGCAAAATCAGAGCTGCAGGGGCGACTCTCCCAAAATGCAGCACACACACATAACATTCAGAACACATCAACATTGACAACTATGTGGTACAAACTGCAACACGTTCACAACAGAACAAAGGACACAACTGGTGCTGCTTGTGTTTAGAAACTGGCCAATCACATTTGGCGTAGCAGGGAAATGTGAGATGATAATGTACAAGTACAAACACACATCCGTGATGTTGCCTAAATGTCATGCAGTCTGTATGTAAACTAGTACAAAGCGTCAACATACATGTGAACACAATGTTAAACTGCATCTCCCCTTCACATTGCAGAGGGAGAATCAACACCTCCTGCAGAGCAGACCCAACAACTCAGTACTGATGATGAAGAGGACCTCCCCAACATCGACATCGACGCCCTCCAGGAGCCCATGGACAGCTTCGGCACCTCACCTCCAGGAGCAGGGCAGCCCAGCTGCATCGAGGAGACCTCACCCCCTGCACAGACCACACAGCAGGAAGCACCCACCACCACGGCTGTCTCCCAGGACCCCCACAAAAAACACATGGCCTTCCAACACCGTGTGTTAGGGTGCCAGGAGGAGATGGCTGATCAGGTGCGGGTGGGGTTCGACCTCATGGCAGCCAAACTAGATGCCCAACGTGGGTGTCTAAGTCCCATCAGGGACCACTTACAGTCCCTAACGGACACCCACAGTCCGCTCCATGCTCTCCAACGATCCATGGCTGACATCGCTGGAGTCCTGACTCTGAGACAAGAACAACTGTCTAGTCAGAGTGGCTCCAGCGATGTCAGCCGGGAGGTGGGACACATGCGGAGGATCATGGAGAACATGGAGCGGATGCAGGCGGAAAGAATGGCTGCCACGGCTGCACACCAGCAGAAGTAGCTGGGTTCTTCCATGCCCTGCAGACCCTCATCATGGCATTGCTGCCACAAGGCCTGGCGCGGATGAATGCTGCTGCTAATACTCCATCCATATCTCCGCCCCCTAATGTGTCAGTGCCACACAGTGCGGCAGACAATACCTCACCACCCACATGTGAGGCACATGAGACATCAGAGGACGGAGATGCGGATGAATCTGCCTTAGTGGTAAGAAGGAAGCGGTAGCATTCATCTCTGCCATATGGCCCGTTTCTGCTTGGTTCTGCCCTCTGCATCATCACCTTCCACTGTCCCCCGATACACTCTGCGACACTCACCTTGGACCTCGACATGGACTGCCATATTCTGTTTGGTTACCAATGACACAGCAATCAGACTGCGGACTGAACTCTTCCGATGAACTTGTCAATCCCTGAAGGACTCTGGCTGGCCCTCCATGGGGCAACAATGTAAAGTGGGGTTTGCATGGCCCTGTACTGCTCCAGCTTCAACACTCCACCGAATGTGAATTAAACATTCTAATTCACCCAAATATGTCATGTCTATGTTCAATCAAGTATGAAAGTATGGATGAATGTAGGGGCAGTGATTCCCCCTCACGTCCATGTTGCTAATGTTGTGGGACTTGAGTCACAGGGTGCAACTCTCAGCATCATGGTGATACAGAGTTTGACCCCAAAAGCTGCCCTGTTGTCTCTTCTTGGCCACAAATGACAGCCTTTATGTCATGAGTTTGGACACATGTGATACGCTGCTGAGTGGGATTACGTACTATCTTTGACACCCTGAAATGGCATTTTGAATACGTGACACCCTAAACAGCCTCTCTGTACAGAGGTGCCACACCCACCATCTAATTGCCATTTGTGAGATTGTTAGCACTAAATGTTGCACTTACACTTGTCAGAGTGATGTGCTGATGCAGAGGAGTGACATGCACACAGGGAATGTGTGTTGGTATGAATGTATTTGCACATGCTGTGCCTGTGGTCATTTTGTCCTGTCCCATGATTGTTACGGACAGTCACAATGTGACGTGCTCATGTGAAGAAATTGTTAATGATTGTGTTCCTTCGGGCTAATCCTGCTGCAGCTGCACTGGGGTGTGGTCCACCTGCCTCATCTTCATCATCATCGTCCGGTGCATCTGGCACTTGGATCCATGGGGCATTGGTGCGTACACATATGTTGTGCAACACACAACATGCAATGATCATCTTGCACACTATTTCTGGGCTGTACAGGAGTCTTCCACCTGTGATGTCCAGGCACCTGAAACGTTACTTTAACACGCCAAATGAGCGCTCCACAATGCCCCTGGTGCGTTTGTGGGCCGCATTGTACTGCCTCTGTGCTTGAGTGTTCGTGTCTCGGAGGGGTGTCATCATCCACGGGCAGAGTGCATATCCTTGATCACCTGTAACAGGGGAGGGAGATATGTGTCAATCGGTGGTTCTGCATTCTGTGTTGGCAGGCTTATCAGTTTAGTGGTGTGTGATGTGTGCGACTTTGGGACTCATGTTTGACATGTATTGCTTGTGGCATATGAGCGGCATCCATGTGTATTACGTTGCCTCACAGCTGCTCCTCACTCCCCCGAGCCTATTTACTTGTGTGCGCTGCGCGGTTGCATCACTTGCACTCCTAAGACACACCATTGTCATGACTGTCTGCGCATGTC
Source organism: Calotriton arnoldi (assembly GCA_963921515.1). Lineage (NCBI taxonomy): Eukaryota > Metazoa > Chordata > Amphibia > Caudata > Salamandridae > Calotriton > Calotriton arnoldi. The sequence goes on from CAWUFW010003334.1 coordinate 1,697,409, forward strand.
CAAAAGCCTGACAACGACACTGTGATATTGGCCGTTGAAGGTGGTCGGCCCCGTGTCTGTAGGCCTATGGTCAGGATATGGCGGACACAGAGACACACGCAGTATTTACTTTGGTGGCCATCCCGGAAGTGAACCACGCCCAGAGCCCCGGGCTATTCATTCCCACTCTGACGCTGGACTGGCGAACGCCGGCCCAGCCCACTCCGCTTACGCTTACAGGGGAGGTCGACATAGCTACATGTCCAAGGTCTTCCCCACTGCCTGAGGTGACATGGTTGCGTCTACTGTCCACAACACTACAAACACCAGCAGTATATGTCCACATGGACATGTCTGTGCTCTGCATACTGAAGTCTGTCCAGCACATCACCGCCACATTTGGCATTGTGTACATTCTTATTCATGGGTCACTTGCCTCCTTCGCACAGACTTGGTTCCCACCTCTCCCCACATTCTGCAATTGTGTGTCAGAGGTGCCATGACGTGGATGGTTTGTCTACATGGCTGGCCACGGTTACCACAGTTACTTGTGTTGTTGTGTCTGGTAGGTGGGCATGTTGTTTGGCATGTTGTTTGTGTTTTGTGACGTGTGCATTCCCACAGTTGTGAGTTGCATTATTTTGGAGTTGAGGTGTGTGGTGTGTTCATTTGGTACTTGCCAACGAGCAGTGCATTTCCATAGGTGCCATCCTGGAAGCGCTGGTTGATGATGGACTGTCGGAAGATGTAGGAATTATGCACACTGCCTGGGTAGTTGGCGACGACGTTGGTGAAGAGTCCCCTTTGGTCCACTATTGCCTGCACATTGATGGAATGCGTGTGCTTTCTGTTGCAGTAATTGTGCGCAGTGTCGGCAGGGGGCACAAGTAGGACATATGTGCAGTCAATTGCCCCCAACACGTGCGGGAAGCCAGCTATGGCGTAGAAGCCTTGCTTGGTCTCCAGCTGTTCCTGCGCAGTGTGGGGGAAGTGAAGGTGCTGGGGTACCATGCTGATGATGGCATCCAAGACAGGTGTGAGGAACTTTGATAGGGCTGGCTGTGAGACTCCTCCGACTCTGGCAGTTGTTGGTTGGAAGGTACCAGAGGCCAACAGGTGCAGCACAGCTAGCAGCTTTGTCTGCCGAGGGATGTTGGTTGTCCGCTGTGTTGGTACCGTCAGCCTGTGGGCAATGTCGGTCAGGATGCAGAGGATGGTTGTCCTTTTGAGCCTGTAGTGGGCAATGACATCCTCTGGCGTTAAGTCTGTGAGGCTGGTGCATTTTCGGAAGGTCTGCTGTCTTGTTCTGCGCTGCCTCTGTGGTAGTCCGGGGAGGGTTGTCCCAGGGGGGGGGCCTGGGGGTGGTGGCGGTGGGTGTTGTGGCCCTCTTGGGTCTCCGAGCTGCATGATCAGTAGCTCCATGACATGTGTTGATCTTCAGATGTGGCTCTGGGCTGGGCTCCCTTTCGTACTGCAGATTGTCGTCCTGCTTAACACCAGTAGAAGGCAGGTGTTAAATCCCTGCTGCTAACGCGCCTTATCGCCTGTTTTTGGTTCGCTTCGCCGATCTGGCTGGTCATTGAGAATGTCGCGAAGTGGTGTTTTTGTGTGTTTTTGCACGGGAACGCCTACCCTGCATATCATTAGCGTTAGTTGTCGCTCTCATCCGTGGCGATGTTTTTTGCGGAAGCTATCGCTGGAGAACTGGCGATATCGGCAGTTTGCACCAGCTTGAGAATAGGGCGAAAAATCTATTGCCACTTTTGCGGTGCTAAAGTGCCGATAAATCGGCGATGAGTCCTTGAGAATATGCCCCTTAGTGTTTCAAACCCTTCTACAAAGAGTCAGGCTTGCTCACGTTGCTCCCTCGCTGAACATTTGGGCAAGTGGTATGCAACACTTCTTTCAACGATGTCCAGCCCCCACTGACCAGTATTCTAGTCTATCTGCTGCCACTACTTTCAGCTACTATTTGTAATATTTATAAGAGAGAGCCTTTTTCTTATATAATTCATAGTATATCCAAGGGGAGCAGCCTCTTTTTTATTGGCACAAATATAGCTGATACTTCAACAAATACAGCAGACTGAGTGGACTCTGAGATGCCATATGTTAATACGTCAGAGTTGCACATTTACTTTCTGCTGGATGACTAACGGATTGTGGATCCAGTAACACAGGACCAGATGTACAAAGCATTTTTATGGTTACAAACACCCCAATTTGGAGTTTGCAACCATAAAAATGCTTTTTTCTAATTTTACAAGTCCCATTTTGAGAGTCAATAGGTTTCTACCGACTCCCAAAATCGGATTGTGACCCCATACTAATCTGCTATTTGAAAGGATCATGTTGTAGGCTTCCATTCTAAATACTAAGTTGGCATGTGATGTATCAATGTCATGAAAGCATAATACAGTCACAAATTATTGACAAGTTACCGACTTAAAAATTGGGGTGGTAACCGATTTGCAAAAGGGAAGGGATCCCATTGGGACTACTGCCAATTCTAAAAAAACAAAACAAAAGCAAACTTTTTTAAACATAGCTTCGTTTCCTTTAGTGAGAGCAGGCAGCATTTAAAAACAAAAAGTTTACTTTACTTAAAGGTGATCTCAGGCATGGCAGTTTGCTGACCGTAGTAGGCTACCATCATTGTGATGGCCACCAATCGGAGTGAGTCGCAATTCCCAAATGACCACAATAATATTCATGAGGTAAGTTGGATTACAACACACTCTGAATCGAACGTTTCTGAACCAAGCTATTAGTACACAGGTTGGTTGGTAAAATAGTGATCTCAAATTCAAACCAGTTTTTGGTGATGAGTATATAGTACATCTTGCCCCTATGAATGGTGGAAAAGAAAGGTTTCAAGTTCCAATTCTCTGCCACCGATGTTCTGATGTAATTTCACCCCATCTCTGCAGATAATCCAAACAGAAGCTGGAACCGCACTCTATGGAGCGGTTGCCAGCCCACATTGTGATCTACCATGTGATATCAGCCACTCACCGGTAGATCGTGTGAAGAGAGCCGATATTTAGTGAGACATGGTCTTACAAAGTGTGTTTCTGTAGTAAACATGTTCCAGTAAACCTCTGCTCTAGGTTTCAAGTAATAATGAAAACTAAAGGATATCTTACAAGGATAATAATTCAATAAAAAAAACTGAACGTCAGTAATCAGTGTTATGGTTGATTACTCATAGGAAATTTTAATGATTAAAGCAACAGGGTTTAATTTGGGGGATGAGTAACTTCAAGTATTTAAATTGGCAAGCTCAGGGACAGCAAAGTTGTTCATTTGAGAGAGAGAGAGAGAGCGCAAACTCTGCTGTTTATTGCATTATCATAACCTGAATTTTATAAATGCAGAGTATGCGGAGTTGATCATGGCTAGATGTCAGAGTGGTTGTCAGGAAGGGCTAATTTATTGATTATACACGAACATCAGGAATTTAAATAGAGTGGAGTATTTTTGACAATTTCATAGGTATGAAACCGTGACCAGACACAATGTTTGATCTGCCAAAGTGTACCCCAAGGGAGATCACAAATCAGTCTTGAGGTAAGAAGCCTTCATAATGATGGTGCGAGTAAAACCTTCTTCTATTCGGATGGATGTTTAACATCCTGTGGCAAATAACATGTCACGACATGGAGGGAATCAGCGAAGAGAATTAGCCTTCATCGAGGATCAAAATCTGAAGGAGTATTGAGACATGCTCAGCATTATTTTCTCTGAATTAGCAAACCAGAAGCTGTACCATCATGCCATAGGTGAGTGCTCACATACACCTGTTTTTGAAAGAAATTGCACTGCATACAGTGTGTGTGTGCTTCAGATAGCGCTGCTTGGAAACACAGCAACATAAAAAAAGTAAACACATCTCAAATCTACTTCTGTTTCTAAGCCGAGCTCCTTACCTACAAACAAAACGATTTCTTGAAAAATGGACCCAGAGCACTCGCATTTTGGACAGTGATAGTCTCAGTGAGGATACATAGGTAGTGTATGTTGGTGTAGTTATTCATTTTGCAGCAGGGGTCGTAATCATGATCAGGTGCTCTAGCACAGAGAAGAGCAGAGCGCCTGTCTTTTTTGTATCCAAGGTAGCTAAAGTTCATGCATATGTCTGGATTTCTCCAGGTTGATGCATAGACAGAACAAGTTGAAAAGGGTGAGCAGAAATTGCCTTTGTATTCTGTCAACGAGGGAAGAAGAAAGTTTCCAATAGACAACAAGGTCATTTATGGCGAGGAAGCACACCCCTGCCAGGGTGAAATCATTTCCATAGCTGCTACTCATCTCTGGTGAGGAGAGAACGGCCAGAAGAGAACAAATGATACTCTCCAGTGAGGTATTGCCCCTTTTTTGACATAATTGCTGTGCCCTGTGAAAGCTAGTGATGCTGTGCAATGGGGCCATTGAGAGGGCAAGACAAGAGGAGATGGTACGGATGTGAAGCAAACAATGTTGTGGAATGGTAAATGTATGTTACCTTTCATTTTATCATAAGTTTTTTCCCCCGTTGGTGCTCTATATTTCTTAGCTTACAATGGTGTATAAATGTTGGGGCATATTTACTAATATTTTATGCACTGCAGCAAGGCAACTTGCTTAGTTGCATTGTATGCGAGTTGCTTGTTGCTGTATTTAGGTATTAAACTGGTACGGGAGAGATGAAACTTTAGTCTAGACATATAAAAATGACTAAATCATTAAGTATATACTAAGATGTGGCACATTTCTCCAAAATTGTGCCCTAAGGTAACTATAAGTCGTGTCCCCACCATGCACAGTCTTGTAATCAATAATGTCATTTCAGATGTTGCAGTCATATTATCAATGATGTTATAGATCATGTCATGTGTGATGTAATATGTGGGGTAATTCACAGTGCATGGTGAGGGCAGGAGTTATAGTTACCTTAGGACACAAGTTATAGTTAATTGATATAACTATAACTGGTGAATTTAAGTGGTTTGTTAATTTAAAAGGGTATGTTTTAACTGACATCTTCACCTAACTATAACATCCCTTAAACCTTTTTTTTTCAGCGAATATCTAACTTTTTTGATGGAAAGTAAGATATTATTACCATACCTAACTATAAAGTCACTTTAACCTTTAATATATATATATATATATATATATATATATATATATATCACATCACAGTAGCAGTCACCACTGTGTAGGTATTGTTAGGACCGAGCTTCCTTAGATAATGGGTTTTTGGTTTGCCAATAACTTTTTCAATGTTTGACAAACCTTCACAAAACATTCCAAAACAAAAGGTTCATCCACCTCAGTTCCTTCCTGGAAAGTTTTGGGTAATCCATCAACTGGGGGCAGAGAAAAAGGGGGGGGTCCCAAAACGCATTTTCCTCATACAATTTCCCATAGGAACTTTAGACAACACTACAGCCAAAATGGCTGAAAAGAAGTACTCCAAATTTGACAGAAAGCTAGATCTTTACTCATTAATTGTGCTTTTTGTGATTTAATGTAAATCTTTTCAGGAGGTTTTGAGAAATTAAAGTTCAAAATTAATTGATTTCTAGGGGTGAAGTAGTACCACAGGACTGAAATTTGGAAAGATAATATTTGATTTGTAGCCTCACATCAGCAAAGATGTTTAGCCGCCATTTTAGGACTCAGCCCCCATGCCCTAAAAAAAAGACACATATGGGGCAGAGTAGGGGTGACTTCACACCCAAAGCATTCTGGGGGGCAGGGTCCCAGAGGGACCCTCCTAGGACCGAAATCACTTTTATCACAGTACTGTTGTAAAAGTAAAAATTAGAATCTCCTCGGGTATCGCTACACTGCCAGGGCCTGGTTCGGCACATTCATATGTATTTAAAAAATATGGGGAGGGGAGCATGTGTAAGCCACCCTCCCTTAGACAATATTTTGCCCATTGGACCCAATCCCCCAGTGACTAACAAAAGTATTCTTTAAAAAAACAATTAAATCTGTTCCCACCTCCCCGATCCAGATAATGGCACTGGGGATCCCATCCCCTGGGACCTGACGCAAGACAGTGTCCCATGGACCCCATCCTCCAGGACACTGTTCTTTTTCCCTATCCACAAGAGCAGAGGCAGGAAACACTACATTGCTCCCACTGGGGGAAGCAGATGCAAAAGCTTCTCCCAATTAGGCAGTAGCAAAAAAGTGAAGCCAGCTCCTGCTGGCATCCAAGGAAGGGTGCAGGCTGGGAAGCCAACAGGGCCAAAGGAGTCTTGGGCCTCTCCTCATGGAGCACAACTGGTGGGTGCCACTGGTGGGACAAGACACCAACAAAACAAAAATATTTATGTCAGGGGTAGTGGGTAGATGCTGCCGTGGTTCACGCACTATGGGACAGGACTCAATTAAGTGGTTGGCACGTACCTGTCAAGTGGCTACAACCAAGAGCCACCAAATTAAGAGAGATTGTTTTGAACATGAGAAAGGTTTGTGCCTGATATATACATATAGAAGTAACTGGGATAAGAAATCCCAAAGTCCGATGTACTTTTTTGAGACATAATATACTGTGTTTATTTCATGCCAGAAATGCAGGTAACCAAGGAACAGCTGACGTGTTTCGCCCATACGGCCGGCAGGCCAAGGGCTATCTCAAGGCTGGTTGGAAAAAATTAGGCATAGTGTTGTACAAGACAGATGGTGTAGTTACATAAAGTCCAGGATCAACAAAAGATCCAAACATGTTCATATTCATGTGATATAAATGGGTGGGGTAAAGTGAAATTAGGAGGAGCAAGAGGTCAATAACAGAGGTGCCTAAGTGAGGGGGCAGGGGAAAGGGAAAGAAACACAGGGAAGAATATAAGGAAAAAGAATCAAAGATTTGTATAATCAAAGCGAAGAATGCACAGTTCATCACAGTAATAATGCCCTTAGAAATTAGGCAAATAGCATCAATGATAACTTGTAAAGCATGCAAGGTTCCTGATAATCAAAAAAATAAACATTGCTAGCTCCCACCAACTCCCAGAATGGGTGCTGACTGGGTGCTCCCAGCAGGGTCATTGGGACCATGGGCCTCCCTCTGCAGCCCTCAACATTTTGGTGAAGTGTAGGTGCCCCAGGTGTGACCTGGGCACCCACCAATATATTTCTTGTTTTTTTTTAAATGTAGCTGGCTCCTGCGTAAGCACACAAAGAAGGGTGCTGACTGCAGAAGCCAGTGAAGCTGTGGGGGCCTTGGACCTCGCCCTGTGGCCTTATCATTATGGAAAAGTGTGTATGTTGCGGGTGGGCCTGGGGCACCCACAAATCAAAATTTAAAAGAAAAAATACATCGCCGGTCGAGGCCGCAAAAAGGAGAAGAGCTCTCATAAAAAAAGTCACTGCTCTAGAGAGCAGTTTTCTTATTTTTCACTTGTGGTGTTTCAAGGAGGGTCAGGATCACCACGATTTCATTTTGTAAATGTTGTGGGGGGCTGCAGGGAGCACAACAGCCCCCTAGAAACATTTCAAGTAAACATTCAGTAAGTCTCCTGGGTCAATGAATACATGAGCCTGGAGAGCTTGATATCATTCTCAAAGCACTCCAAGCTGGAGCTGTATGCCTTTCAGCTGGAATGCGTGGCCTTGAGAGTGTTCCAGAAAGATTCAAACACATGTTTTTTCCTTGTTTTGATTTAAAATGTTTTATTCAAAATGTTATTGTGACAATATTATTGAGCATTGCCTTATGTATATTAATAATGAATGCATTGGATTATGGATATTTGTAAATTATTGTGCTGACTTTTTGACAAAGCCAATAGGTCTTCTTTCATATGATGATGTGCTGACCCCTTGATTAAGCCAATAGGGCTGCCTTTTATATAGTGATGCTCTGACCTTTTGACAGTCATTAGGTCTGCCTTATTTAAAATGATACCTCCATATATTGCTACTCTATGTTAAAAAATATAAACAGAGAAATTCATTGAGAAAACCAAACGTTAAACTGTGACGTTATGGTTAGATTTAGTAATAATGTTACTTTATAGTAAAAAAAAATCCCAAAATTCACTGAAAAAACAAAGGGTAAAGTGATGTTATAATTCAGTGAAAATGTCAGTTAAAACATTATATTTTAAATACAAATAAACACTGAAATTCACCAGTTATAGTTAACTGATCTAACTACAACTTGTGCCCCCATGCACTGACTTCGACCTCACATATTACATCACTCATGACATAGTCAATGGCATCATTGATGCCATTATATTTTTTTTAAGTATAGGTAGATATTCACATTGATATGGTGGACAGGGTGTCTCTAGTTTGTTGTTTTCTTTGTGGTTATTTTAGTTTCAATACTCATATTTGAGGTAACATTGAGTCCTATCTCTATATCTATGCTTGAGAAACTGATTGTGATTTGGTTCGATGATGATCTGTTTGACTGAAACGTGTCACCATTTGTTTTGGGGATTTTGCAGTTGCAGTCTCAGTTAATGCAATAAATTGAACAGTAAGATCTTTCAGTTGCTTCCATAGTGCTGTACATCTTTGGCGATGGGACTCCAGCATCGTGTTTCATTTAAAGATATCTTTCCGCTTGGCCATGTGGAATATAGTAAAGTGCTAAATTGCAGTGAATGCCGAGCCGGGTTTGGTCAGTTTTGATTCTGCATTAAAAAAGAGTGTTAAAATGAGCACCCACAGGTCAATGGTGTCTTCCCATTACTACACTCTCTAGAGCAGAAGTAACCTATTTTAATGTAAACCTGATTGGAGTGATCTTGATTTTTGATTGCTTCTATAACCCTAGTTCATTAATACTGTCTTCCTCTACATCTTTAAATACAGTAGCAAAATAGGTGACCCGGTCTTGACACACAATCAAAGAGTCCATTTTTGTAGAAGTAGTTTTCTTAAAAAGAGGAACGTTTATACCCTTCCAAAATAGAAAATTATCATTTAATTCACTCACCTGTACCAATTTTGCCCAGGCCTCTTTCTGCACGCACCTCTTTTTGCTTTGTATTCAGTGCTTGTTTGTAACAATATGTAAGGGATTTTATTGGCTGTCTGTCTCTGGGCCTTTATGGAGGGCTTCCTTTAACTGTCTGTGTGCTTTTGAACATGTTAGATCAACCCAGCAATGTTGTTTTGTTTTATGATGCAAGGCTGGTTTTAGTAATACTGAATTAATTGCCACACTTATTGTTTGTCTTGTTCAAACAGATTGCAAAGTCAGAAATGTGGTTTTTAATTAAGGAACAGAAACATTTTTCTAGCTACTCCCAAACTAAAGTTAAGCATTACAAGGTGTTATGATGTTACCACGTGCTTTACTATGGGAGAGCCAGCGTTGTCAAGGTGAAAATCGACTGTGGGGTTTTTCACTGCCAGGATATTGAAAACATAAAATATACATCTCCTACATTTTAAATACCATGCACCCTACCTTATGGGCACTTCACTTAGAACCTATATTAGTGGTGACAAGTATTAGAAAGGAAGTTTTAGGCCTGGCTAAGTGTTTACATTGCCAGTTCACATTGGCAGTTTTAAAACTACATCCCAGTCTGCAGGGGCAGGATTGGAGACATGCTGTACACTGATATATATATAGATAGATAGATATATATTTTTATTTTTTATAGTTTTATATAGCACGAACTTGACCCAAAATCAGGTATCAGAGCGCTTTACATGAGCACCAGTTTCGTTACATGAGGACACATTCATTTTTGTTAGGCACGGGGAGATTAAGTGATTTGCCCAGAATCACAGGATGTTGAGCGTAGATTGCTGAGACTCGAACCTGGTTCCCCAGATTTTTGAAGTCCACCGCCCTAACCGTTAGGCTACATCCTCTCTCCTAAATATATATATATATATTTATACAGAGAGAGAGAGACCCACACTTAAATATTTCTCACCACCACAATATCTCTATCACTATTTTTGACACAGTGATTTAATGCCTGAAATTAATAAGCTAATGAATATTACACAACGCTTGGCCACCATCTCGCTAGGACAAAGTAGGATGCTCCATAATCGTCATGTGCAGATAATTAATGATGGGACACGATATAGGGGCCGTTTAGGATGCCGCCCGCCATCCCAGTGGTAATGGGACCGGCCGCCAGACATGCGGCGTTCCCGCAGCCCTGATTAGGATGCGACCGCCACCCTGGCTTACAGCAGCACCCGCCGCAATGTCAAAATGACATGTTGTGCATTTCCATGCACGGTGCCTGCCACCTTGTGCATGGAAATGGAGGGGGGTACCATGGGTACCCTCCAAGTGCACCCCCCCCCGGGGGCCCGCAATGGGTCCCCAGAGCAATTCCCCGCCAGCCTTTCCATGGCGGCATCGCTACCATGGAAAGGCCAAACACCGCACGCATCATAATATGGATGGCGGTGCCTGCTAGGCACCGCCACCATATTAGAGGCCCAAACCCGGCCGGCAATCGGAACGATTGCCGACTGGTGGAAAAGCGGCAGACGCACTTTGCATCCGCCGCGATACCCCCGCCAATATAATATGGCGGGGGTATTACTTGTTACGATGGCGAACGTTACGCCATCCTAATGACCCCCATAGTCTTGTTAGTCTCCGAAACTCATCAGTGATGATTTACCAATTAGAATGGGCTTCCTCCAAGACTGAATCTCTTTTTGTCAGTCGTGCCAGAACACAGAATGACTTGACTAGGAGAAACATCCTATCGTAAGCACTTTGTGGTCAGACTGGTTCTGCCAAGTGTCTGTTCTACATCAGTGCATACATTATGCTTCCAGACGTGTGAAAAGTGTGCGTTCTCTCTGTAGCGAGGCGCACAGATAGCGCACTGTCTCAAATGTCTCTTCCTCAGTGGTTTTGATTTGTTCTTGATTGTCCTGGACTGACAATGGGGAGACTGTCATTCCTTGTCAATTACTTCATTATGCTCTTGACAGCTTCAGTTATAGTGCTAGAGGGAAGCATGGCAGGTCTATAGCAAACCTAATTGTAGATAAATAAAATACCATTCTCCCAGCATGAGGAGAATGAGGGGGAAAAAATGGAATGTGCAATGTTGTGTTTTCCATCCATCACCCTTCATTTGTCAGCGGCTGCTTGACAATCTGGGCCAGGAAAGTCAGACTCTAACACAATATTGATTCCATTTCATTTTCAGTTTGTTAGCACCCCTTTTAGCAAGCAGTTTGTAAATGCAACAAGGAGCACCATAGGTCATTGAGAAAGAAAGACACGCATCGTAATTGTTCTGACTTTGCATTAATCACTGCATGCTCCCATTTCATAGGGTAGACAGGGGTCGAGGAAATGTTGCTTGAATGCATTTGCTGAAAGAGCTTGTTGCATTGTCAATGATGACTATAAGAATGTTTTCGACTCCATTTTGTACAGTAGGAAATCCAGTGAAAAGATCAGTGTGAGAAGGCTGGGCAGCGATGGCACAGAATATGATTGTTTCACTGTTTCGTTTCTAATTGAGTTCAGTCTTGAACATCATCACACGTGAAGTTGCATTATTAAGTTCTGCTGCAAATGTCAGTAGGACCATGGAAGGCCCACGGCACAGCCATAGTGCCAGAGTATGAGTGTACATCAACACTTTCTTTGCTTAACTTAGTTTAATAACATGGTTTGCGAAACTGGAACTGTGGCCGCAGAGATTGGCACATTGGAGGGCATTCCGGCATGGGCTTGTGTGGTGTTGGTACCAGCATAAACATGACACTCCTGAATAAATGATGTACTTCTCAGCTCAGCAGCTACCAAACAAGGGGGTCCAGGCACTAGCTAAGTTAATACATAAGAAGTATTTGGCCCTGTCAGTGACACCAGGGACTAGGTCTTCCTAAGGCCACATTTCCCTCTCCCACTGCCCTGTGGTGGGTGCCGGAAATATGCTTACAGAACAATTTTATTTTTAATAAAAATGTGTCAAGTGGTTGGTATGTGAATAAACATGTGTCACATTTAAGTCGCCTGGCTGCCGTTGTAGGTGCCTCAGAAACCGTACATATTTATGTATCATAGTACCGCACAGCAAAGCACAACATAACCCAACATGCCACATTTAGGTATTTAGTACAGCTAGAACAGTACAATGCCCATTAGGCCATTTGGTTTGTTAATTAAATCTTTCTCACTACAATAGCGGGTTAATATTTGTGACAAGAAATAGACCCATAGTGATTAAATTTACTTGCAAAGGAGTGGGAGGTGCAAATTATTCATCAGTGTATGCTTGCAAATAATAGGCATTGCTTATTGCCCCTTTTGTGATCCCATATTTGATCAAATATCAAGCCAACATTGCTAGAAAAAATACAGTATTCTTGATTCCAAGATTATAGTTTTATTAAGTGGAGGCATAGGATTGTGCCACATGCCTGAAAATTGTCTGGACTGTGTGCCATTCAAGTCACTTTAGTGACCCTAACAAAAATTGTGCTTGGAATAGAAATGCAGCTAACCTGGCATACGATTCACCCAACAAATAATAATAAATATTCATAGTTAATATTCATAACATTTTTAAAGTATTTATCTGAGCTGACAAATATGGAATACATAGTGTACCCTTAGTTGAATTCACTAAAAACACATTGGCCCACAACAAATTGAAATTAGATTACTTTAAGAAGAAACGTTTCTTTCCTGGCTTGTCCTTAAAGGATGACAATAGAGCACAACAATATATTGTCATGTGGGTCCTGAATTGTCTAAGCCTGTTCACTCTATATAACTGCAGTGCAGAGAGATCTTTTGACAAACCAGGCTTCAAAGGAATGATACACAATACCTCATGAGAGGGGGGGAAGGTGTGACTTAAGTTTGCTACACATTTGTGACTTAATAGACCTGCCCAAGCTCAGGTGCTTTCAGCTCAGGCAGGAGCTTGTCTCAGCAGGGAGTCCTAGAGCCATTTCAGCAGAGGCTGAAAGTATCTATTTGGAGCTGAATTGGTAGATTTTGGGTGGAGGTGACAGTAATAGACCTCCCTGTTTACAAACCTGTCCTGAGGCATCTTAAAGTTTAGCCTATAAAGGATTCTAGGAGAATTCTAGTGCTGCTACTAAAAGCAACCACATCATACATGCGAGAGTGGGATGTGTAATTTATTTTTAGCAATTGGTTTAGGTGCATCTACCAATGCCATGCTAGTTCCTCTTTTAGAAGCCCTTGGCATATCAGGAATGGCCTTGGATCCAGCAGAAGATGAAGACTCCCAGATTACTGGAAGATGACTTAATGCTGCCAGACGGGGTCAAAGTGAAACACCTTAGCTCTATCTCTATCTTTAATTTCTGCTCCCAGGACTTAGGTCTAGATCATGGGGAAACAGCTCCATGACTTGGTCCACGGAGATATTTGGAGCTACTTTGTTGGGAAGGCTGCATGCTGGAAGAACCTGCCCAAGGAATCTGTGATGCTGCAAAGTTGCTGGAGACAGAGGGGGTGCTGACCACAAAAACCCTAAACCACCTAGACTGGCCTGGTACAACCAATAATGAAGAACTGCACCAGAATTTACTATTGATGACTCCCATAACCTATTAAAATGCTGATAAAAGAAGTACTAGCCTCATTAAGCCAACAACTGATTTAAAATGCTCTATGTTAAAGCCCTACTGTGCAGCAGACTCAAAAAGACTTACTCCGTCACCTGGTTAGAGATTTCCCACCACTCCGTCAATGACTTTTAGTCATAAGTTAAACGTCTTCAAGCTAGAATCACAGGTCAAGTATTGGCTTGAATCACATCTGCCTTTGAACATGCCTCCATGGGCCTCACATTCTGGTTCAACCACCCTGACCCTCAACTGTTTCAAATTCTTGGTACTGGTGGACTTTCCCTATTTCAAGCGGGAATGTCAAATGATTGTGAGCCTGAGTCACAGTGAATTGTATCCACCTGCACCAAGATTTACTATTCCCACACCAACTTTATCTTGTGCTTCAAGCCACAACTTTTATATTGAAACTGATAAACATGCAAGGTTGGAGGTACAACCACTCTTACTCCCTTAGAACTACCCAGGTACTATCCAATTTTAGAAGAAAAGGAGCGGGTAAAAGTCCATCATTAATTTGTCTTTCCAAAATTCAAAGAATAATAATATTCGTTCCTTAACTCTCATCAGTCCATTAAAAAAATAATCACTTGGGAGTCTTGTGTTTCTAAATGGATCCCAAATTTTTTATTCAATAAATGCTTTTCATCAAAAGCAGTCAACGCAGCCCAGCCCATATATAGCACATCTTCCTTTTTCAATATTTGGCATAACAGTCAATATTAGCCACAACAAAAAGTACATCTTCCCTTTCCATTACCACCTCCATACTTCCAGAGACTATGTTATAAATTAATAATGAAACACATTTCTTTAATTCATGCAGCATCTTTCTCATTGTTAACAATATCCAGGTACATCCTCAGAGCTGCCCAGTTATCCTATGGCTTAGAGTCTCAAAGTAGGCTTCCTAAAGTTCAGAACATTAGAATAAATACAGAAACTAATCTATCTATATTGGTGTGGCAACCATTTAACAATTCAAATCGAGTTGGTGTTTGCAAACAATAAATGCTCACTGTTAGACCTAGCCTCTTTGGTGTGTTTTCCCCTATCTTTTTTGCTTCTGACCTCCTGTTTTTGACTGTGTGCGGCATTTCATTTTTGCTGGTTTTAGGACTGTGGGCACTTTACCACTGCTGAACAGTGCTAAAGTGCAAGCGCTCCCTGTGTAAATTGTATCTGTAATTGGTTATCCATGATTGGCATAATTGATTTACTGGTAAGTCCCTAGTGAAGTGCATGTGGGTACCCAGGGCCTGTAAATCAACTGCTATTAGGGAGCCTGCAGCACTGATTGAGCCACCCACATGTGTAGCCCTGCAACCATGCCTCAGACTTGCCACTGCAGTGTTTGTGTGGGCTGTTTTAAACTGCCATGTCAATCCTGCAACTGCAACTACTTGCCAGGCCCAAACCTTCCCTTTTAGTACACGTAAGGCGCCCCTAAGGTAGGCCCAAGGTAGCCCCATTGGCAGGGTGCAGTGTATTTAAAAGGTAGGATATGTACTGGTGTGTTTTGCATGTTGTGATAGTGAAATACTGCCAATTTCATTTTTCACTATTGCAAGGACGATCTCTCCCATAGGTTATCATTGGAGTTGCCTTGTAACCTCTTACAAGAGTAACTTCCAATTGGGAAAGGATTGAGATTTGAAGTTTGATGTCCCTGAACTCACAATTTAAAAATACATCTATTAGTGAAGTTGGTTTTTAAGTTGCATGTTTGAAAATGGCACTTTTGAAAGTGGCATTTTCTTTCTTTACCAATCTGTGCCTCTGCCTGCCTGTGGAATCCATGTCTGAGGGAGGATGACAGTTGGGCTGCTTACTCATTCACTCTAGACTGTCACACAAAGTGGGCTGAGGTGTGCCCTCATATCATGATGGCTCACCACCAGGCTGATGGATCTTCCAGGGCTAGAGTGTTGGGAGGAGTTGTCACCTGAATAGGGCAGTGCCTGTCTTCACACAAAGCTGTCTCAACCCCCCTGTAGTGTGTCTCGAGCCAAGTCAGGGAAAGGCAGGGTCTTGTGCACTAGAGACTTTCCTTTGAAGTTTGCCTACTTGAAAGGCAGAAACTGGTATAAGTATTGGAACTGTGACACTCTTACTTCAGAACACTTCTGGACTAAGAGGACATTCTGCCAGGAAGAAGAGCTGGATGCGGTAAGAGGGACTGACACCCTGCTTGTTGCTTTATTGTGCTGCCCTGCTGCTTGCTGCTTCTGTCCTGGGAGTGAAAGGACTGGACTTTGCTTTCTACATCCTGCTACCAAGGTTCTCCAGGGGCTTATGTATGCTTGCTTCCTAATAAGAAGTCTCAGGGCCTTCAAAGACTTCACCTACCAGTGCCTGGGCTCTTCTGCTGAGAACCCAGACTTGCCAAGTGGTACCAAATCCAGTTCCTGAGACCTTGGGAGTAGAATCTGGTAACCTGAGAAGAACATCCACACATTTACCGTCAGTGCCTGTTTTTCCGACACAGCACTGCAGTGCAATTGAAAAATCAATGCATCGCCGTTGTCGTCCGAAGAATCGTCGCAGCGCCTGCTGTGCAGTTGAAAGATCAACGCAGCCTGAGTCCCGAGCACCGTGTCATCGATGTCCGTGGCACCGGTTCAGACACCAATGCAGGCTCAGCTGTGTGGCTGAAGAAATGACTCATCCCCAGCTTTGTGACTGTGAAATCGACGCATCGCCTGCTCCACCGTCGCATAGACACAGCGCATCTGGATTTTCAACCCATCATCCCTGGGTGCCAAGTTCTTCATCAACATTACCCAGCAGTAAGGAACGGAGGCCCCATGTCCAGAGATTGACGCATCACCTCACCTGACAGTAAGGAACCAACACATCACCTCCTCTGAGCTCCAGGAAGGAACCGACGCATCACCTCCCCTGGCAGTAAGAAACTGATGCATCACCTCCCCTGGGAGTAAGGAACCGATGCTTCACTTCCCTTTTTCGGTGCCTCAATTTCCCTGTGCCTGTTTTCGTCTTTGATTTTGCTGTATCCCAGGTACTTTGTGCTAAAAGTCACGCATCCATAGTTTCCTATGGACTGAACTATTTTGAATCTTTTATGAGTGATATCTTGACTTGTGTATGTTGATTTTTGTTGTTTTGGTCTTGTTTGTTTCAGATAAATATTGGCTAATTGTCTAAACTGGTGTGGTGTCCTTTTGTAGTATTTTCATTGTGTTACTGTGTGTGCATGTACAAATGCTTTACACATTGCCTCTGAGATGAGCCTGACTGCTTATGCGAAGCTACCAAGGGGGGTGAGCAGGGGTTATCTTAGCTGTGTAAACCCCTTACCCTGACTAGAGTGAGAGTTCCTACTTGGACACGGTGCAAACCACCACTGCCAACTAGAGACCCCATTTCTAACGCTTACCACTAACCATTTGTGAGATTTCTCAGAGATCTTCAAACCTGCCACCATCAGAATTTGAGAAACCTTCGTCTTGTTGGCTGCTAAATATCATTAAATAAAAATATTTGTATTTGCAACACAATAAAAGTTTCCCCCTGTTATCTGGCCATTGGTAAATCTTCTACAAAATCACCCCTGTAAGACCTTTGCAAACTTGCATGGGACTCTGAGAAATAGGATTTCAATTTGGCATTTCTAAGAAGGAAGCAAAGACTATTGCTACAATATATATTATGTAAGCTTTCTCATTTTGAGATCAGTGGAATATCTTGGTCTCGCCCATCACTCCCTATTCTGTACTGCAGCATAAACATGATGCTTATAGGATTCTACCCCTGGATGCATTGGCAACTGATTCTACAATCTATTTGTATGAAATATAATTAGGACTTAGTTTGGCCTGACAGAAACAGTCTAATTTAGGACTTGGATGTTTTTGCTCTAATTATCAGCAGTTTTGATAGGCTACATGTTTGAAGGAGAAGGCTGAAGTGATCTCGAAGTTGTTTGCCTCATGATGGACCTATATTAGTATGTAGTACTTAATTAACTTTTTATGATGGCCTCACACATTAATTATCATCTAAAGCTTGCTTTGGATCTTTACCAAATGTTTATCTTCTGAAATAGATTTGAGATGCTGCACAACTCATGTTTACCATAAAATATTTTACTGCAGAAACAATTTTGTTGACTCAGCACAATACCTAGATAACTGGGTTCTGCAAGTGTTCAAGGGTAAATGCATAGTATAACTTCTTTCCTCCCATTAGACTGTAGTAATGTAATTTCAGCATACCTTTTAATAATTCACATTTGCAAATAATTAGTTTCGAATATCATCATGTATATTTTAAAATTTGACAGAAATGGATTAATATATTTTTGCGGCATGACTGCTGCAAATAGTAGCTGTGTTTAACACTGGTCTCCGTATTGGCTGACCAATAAATGGAACTTCTTTTCCTCCATTTAAATATATTAAATGTGCTTTAAATCTTTATTAAGTGGACTTATACATTCTTCCCTAATGTGCTTTCAGTTTGAATGTGTATGGCATGAGACCTAAGTTTGTCACAGTATTTTATTTAAATAGAGATCAGTTCAATTATTCTGTCAATCAGTCCAACAGTCATTCTAACAGCTTCCCTTTGTGCATGTTTTCACAGCAATTTATTTTTTTATATCTACCTTTTACCTACCATAAACTTTACGTAGCTTACTGGGCTGCAGCATGATCTGTTGCAAATCTGCACAGTTTCCAGACTTCCAAAAACACTCACAATATCAGAACATATCACCCATTTCTTCTCTTTGGACAAAGCCATTTCCAGTTTCTATTTTGGACATTACGCATAGTAAACCACTCAGTAGAAATAGAGGTGAGATAGCATGCTTGGAAAAATAGACTTAAGCCTTCCAACTTGAACTGTGGCAAGACTGAGCATAACACCAGTCCCTTTCTGACATACACTTTGAATAATAAATTGTTAGAATTGGGGTCTCTAGTTGGCAGTGGTTTACACCCTGACCAAGTAGGGCCCATCACTCTAATCAGGGTAAGGGAGTCAACAGCTAAGATAGCCCATGCTCATCTCCTTGGTAGATTGGCACAAGCGGTCAGGCTTATCTCAGAGGCAATGTGTAAAGCATTTGTACTTACACACACAGTAACACAGTGAAAACACCACAAAATGAGGCCACACCAGTTTAGAAAACTAGCCAATATTTATCTTAATAAAACAAGAACAAAACAACAAAAACCCAACATACACAAGTAAAGATATCACTTTTCAAAGGTTAAATCAGTTCAGTCCATAGAAATCTATGAATGTGTCACTTTTAGCACAAAGTACCTTGGATGCGTCAAAATTCAAAGACGAAACAGGGGCAGGGGAGGTGAGGTGAGGTGTCGGATAAGCAAAGCGGTGCGTCAGTTCCTTACTCCTAGTGGAGGTGATGCGTTGGTTCCTTACTGCCAGGAGATGTGATGCGTCAGTTCCTTACTGCTGCACAAGGGAGGTGATGCGTCTGTTCCTTACTGTCAGGGGAGGTGATGAGTCATGTTCCTTACTGGAAGGGGAGGTGCTGCATCCATCTCCGGACATGTGGCCTCAGTTCCTTATTGCTTGGCAACGTCAATGAGGAATTCAGTGCTCAGGGACGATGCAGCGAAAATCCAAATGAGTCAAGTCAATTCCACAGTGATGAAGCTAGCGCTGCGTCGGAGTTGGAGCAGTGCATCACGACTTCGGTGATGCAGTGCTCAAAACTCATGCTGCGGTGGTTCTTCTGACCCACTGCGACCGAAAGCTGGGGTCTGCAGCAAAAGCTGTGGTCAATGCACCTATCGGTAACCATGCTCTAATGCTGGCAGCAGCAATGCGTCAAAGTTTGTAGCTATTAAATAAATCGATAAAAACAGATGCTGGGAGTCAATGCATGGATTTACTCCTTCAGTTCACCAAATTCCACTTCTGAGGGGCCCAGGGACTGGATTTCTCACCACTTGGCAAGTCAGGACTCTCAGCAGAAGAGCCCAGGGGTGAAGTCTTTGATGGCCCTGAGACTTCTAAACAGGAGGAAAGCACATACAAGCCCTTGGAGAACATTGGAAGCAGGACACAGAAAGTAAAGTCCAGTCCTTTCACTCCCAGGACAGAAGCAGCAAGCAGCAGGCCAGAACAACAAAGCAACAGGCAGACTGGCAGCCCCTCCTACAGCACCCAGCTCTTCTTCCTGGCAGAATTTCCTTTAGTCCAGAAGTGTTCTGATTTGAGAGTGTCAGAGGTTCAATACTTATATCCCTTTCTGCCTTTGAACTAGGCAAACTTCAAAGGAAAGTCTTTGTAGTGCGCAAGACCCTGTCTTTCCCTGTCCTGGCTCCAGAAACACTACAGGGGGTTGGAGGCAGATTTGTGGGAGGACAGGCACAGCCCTATTCAGATGTCAGTGACAGATCCTCCCACCATTCCAGCTCAGGAAAGCCCATCAGCCTGGAGATGGCAGATCAGGATGTGCAAGGCTCTCCTTAGCTCCCTTTGTATGACTGTCCAGAGTGAACGCACAAGAGCCCAACTCTCATCCTAACCCAGATTTGGATTCTACAGACAGGCAGAAATACTGAATGGTTAAGCAAGAAAATGCCCACTTTCTAAAAGTGTCATTTTCAAACATGCAATTTAAAAAACAATTTCACCAAAAGATGTACTTTTAAATTGGGATCTCAGAGACCCCAAACTCCAAATCTCTATTCCCTCTCAACGGGAAATTAAACTTAAAAGATATTTTAAGGCAATCCCCATGTTACCTCATTTGAGATATAGTCCTTGCAATAGTGAAAAATGAAATTAGCAGTATTTCACTAATAAGAGATGTAAAACACACCAGCACACGTCCTACCTTTTAAATACACTGCACCATTCCCATGGGCCTACCTTAGGGGTAACGTACATGTAGTAAAAGGGAAGGTTTGGGCCTTCCAAGTGGGTGCACGTGCCAGGTCGAAATGGCAGTTTAAAACTGTGCACACAGACACTGCAGTGGCAGGTCTGAGACGTGTTTGCAGGACTACTCATGTAAGTGGCACAATCAGTGCTGCAAACCCACTAGTAGCATTTGATTTACAGGCCCTGGGCACACACAGTGCACTGTACCAGGGACTTACTTGTAAATCAAATATGGCAATCATGGACAAACCAATCACCAATACAATTTAGATAGACAGCATATGCGCTTTAGCACTGATTTGCAGTAGTTAAGCGCCCAGAGTCCGAAAGCCGACAAAAATAGGTCCGAAAAATAGGAGGAAGAAGGCAAAAAGTTTGGGTTAAACCCTGCAAAAAAGGCCAAGTCCAACACGAATGAGCCTGAGCACATGCAGGATTGATCCCAAGAAGCTAACTTCAGTTTCCTTAACCCACCCTAATTCAGAACTAACAATTTTGCTATGTTCACATATCCTATCTAATGCATTTATACTCAACTTTACATTATAGGTAATTGTTTTATGCTTCGACACATTTTAGATAAAGATGGCAGATTTACTAAAACAAGTTAGCCCATTCCTAGCTAAAGTTATGGGTTTTTAAATTTCTTAGTTGGCAGGGCCTGGTGTGGACTCCAGCTTTAAACGACTTATTTAAAATTAGTTGTGGTGATATCTCTGCAGAGGCGTCAGCAGCAAGGTAAAATGTGTCCAGAATCAGGAAGGCTAATTTGAGACAATGCAATCCCATGTGTGAGGCAGTAGAGGCAGAGAACATAAAGAACAATAGATCACATTAACATATACATAGAGAAAACACAGGGTTGAAACGTCGACGACATTATGTTGCCCTATGTCAGCTTTCCTTGGAATATGTGAAGAAGATGTAAGGATACACTGAACAAAAAAATTTTGGGACATTTTGATTATTTGTGGTTCCAAGGTCTCATGTTTGTGTATGTGATCACTGGGAAATTTGTGATTTTCACTATGTATATGATAATGTGATGTATTGTTCTTTATGTTCTCTGGACAGCCGTTGAAAAGAGAAATATGAAAAGAGATACATGTGCATGTTTTGATATCTGAAAAATAATATATTTAAAACAAGTTAATGGTTGTGTTGTGTCAGTGATTTTTAGATATCATTTTTCTTTAAAGATTTATGTTTTTTGAGTCAGGAGAAGTTTCACACGTTTCAGGGATCATTTATAGGCCCTTCTAGTATTTAATGTTTAATGAAAAACAGCTGTCTAGAACAGCTAGATTAGAGATGTTTAAAATGTGCATGTCTGGCTGGCCGTCCCAAGACGGCCGGCCAAAAACATGCACATTTTAAAGCGCACAGCTCCCTGCTGCCACTCGGCAGCACTGGCCCCGCCCCATCCTGTCACTCAGTTAAGAACGGGTTGGTTGCTGAAAAATAAAATAGTAATAAATAAACTTTATTACCATTTTATTTTTCAGCTCTGGCCTGTGGCTTTTCCATGTGAGGCGACCCTTCTCTGCTCAAACAGGGGGAGCCGCCTCTGCCAGTTAAAAAGATTTACTTTGATGCTTGCTGCAGTTTTTGGCTGCAGTAGTTCGGGACTGAAGTGACAGTCCTGAGACCATGCTTTTAAAGTCCCACATGAAGGGGGTGTAAGGGAACATTGCATTTCTATATGTGGCATCTGACATTTACGCCACAGGTTCAATTTGCACCATATTATTATATGGTGACTTTACTTAAGAACTAGGCATGTCAAGTTGAATTAAGTTCTATTACCTGTTACCACATTTTAAGGGGCAAAACACTTGTATGGGAGATGTTTAGAAGTCTCCCAACATCCAGAGCTGAAATAGGCCAATAAACATAGTTCCATAAAAGAATAAAACCTATAGATAATACCAGGCCAGGAGATGAATTTCCCTACAGTAAATGTCAGTCAGAAGTGACTATGGGCCAGATGTACATATGTTTGTGATTCGCAAACCAGTTGCAAACTGGTTTTCATAACAAAAAAACAACATATTGCAATGTAAAGGGCCCTCAATTTAATCAGTCTCAAGACTTCCATAGCAAACTCAGTAGTTTGGTAATTGCAAAATGCAAATTGAAACTACAGTTACCAAACTGTGGATCACAAATGTTAGATGCATTCACAAATAGTGAATTGTCACAACATTAGGATGCACTTTCAAAATTTGGTCGTAATCACGGGCACAAATTAAAAATGCATTGAAACCATCACAGTACATTACTACTATGACATGTTGTGCTAAATGATGATTTTTCTGATGCATATCATACACAAACACTGTCAGGTAGGAGCACAAATATTGTACGTATTCCTGCATCAGAGGTTGTCAATGTTAAATAGAAAATGCAATGAAGCATCCAGGCTTAACTTAGGAGGCAATGTGCAAAGTATTTGTGCAACACTGAAACCACAGTATTACAGTGAAAACGCCACAAAGAGACTCCACAATAGCTTAGAAATATAGAGAATATATATTCTCAGGCAGACGGGTGCAATGAGTGACTGCACCAGCTTGCAAAGGGATGTCTAGGGGGGATACATTGGACCCCCTTTACCCCCTTCAGAGGGCTGCCATCACGAGGCGCACTGATAGTGTGCCACCTTTTAGGTGGTGAACTGTCAGTGTACCTCCTGACAGGTTCTTTGCCTCTCCGCCCGCATCTATAATACGGCGCAGGTGCAGAGGCAAAGATAGCCCTTCATTTGCATGGGGCCCCTGATGATAGTGGTGGCGCTATATGTGAGCTAGAGCTAATTGTATTACAGAAGGGGCCGCACAAGTGTCTGTGGCCCCTTCTGTAATGCCAAAGTGCCCTGGGGGTGCGTAATGTGGGTACAAATGCCAGTTGCGCCCCCAGAGCACTTGGTAGTACATATAGCGCCATTGCAATCATCGGAGGGCGTTCCCTCATTTGCATTGGAGCATGGGCCCATGCAAATGGGGGAATCTCTTTGCGCCCACGCCGTATAATACATGCGGGCGCAGAGGCAAAGAAGCTGTCAGGAAGCGCACTTGATGACAGCCCTCTGAAGGGGGTCCTATGACCCCCCATACATCCCCCTACAGGCGGGTGCAGTCACTCACTGCAACCACCTGCAAGGGGATCTCTCATCCCTCTTTAAAGTGCAGGCGGATTGCCGCCTGCAGAGTGAAACACGGAGCGGCTGCTTCAAAGCTGCTCCATAATTCACTTGAATTCGCTGCCCCCAGGGCAGCACAAGTTAGCAGCAACCCTGGGAGCAGTGCATTCAATCTAATACGGTCTACTCTCCTTGTTAGCACTCAGTGCACCTTTTGAAAAGTGCACCTGGCACTAACAAGGAAAAGGCGCTGCATAGTGTAATATGACCCCAATAGCATTTGTTTTTACTGATTGAATCTGGATTGTGAACCCTCCCTTATAGAAATGTTCTCTGCAGCATCTAAACTGCCATAATTTTGATTCTTATAATCAGTACAGAAAGAGACTGGTTCAAAATCTAAAGGTAGCTTCATCTTCATTGCATCTGGCATTGATATAACCTAATGTTTCATTCATCATTAGAATTTGGGAACGGCATAACCAGGTGATGACATATTAATAGCTGAGAAGCCATGGGAAGGCCGAAACATAGCTTGCAGCTTCTTCGTGCTGCATTTTCTCTTGTTAATAGTTGCATTGTTTTTACTGTATAAATTGTATCAGAATGTAATAGATAATAATTAAATCTTCAGAACATCAAAGAGACGAGCTAAAACCTAATAAAACATGTCACTGTTTTTATTTTTTTATTTTTGTAGTGTATTAGGATGAGTTAAGTGATGAGTGATTGTTGTAAAGAACAACACGAAACAAGAAGGATATCCAGAACTCCGTGGTTTAATATAGCCTTATAGCCCGCTGCCGAGGGCTATACCGGCTGTTAAAGGCCCTGATCCCGAGTTATAAGCCCGAGCCGCAGGCGAGGGCCTATAACGAGGGAGAGGGCCTTTAACAACCGGTATAGCCTGAGACAGAAGGGCTATAAGGCTATTAGAACATTCCACCCACTAAGGGTAGAATGTTCTAAATTAAAAATGGAGAAACAAAAATACAAACATTGGAATGTTGGAGCGCTGGGCTTATACCAGCCATTATAAGTCCAGAGCAACTCCATTGTAGTCAATGGAGCTCCCAACATTCCAATGTTCTAATTCGAGACACAACAGCACACGATCACCCTGGCAGCTCATCTCTGCCAGAATAACTGTCTGCCCCAGAACGCTCCACCAGGATTGCAATGGTGACATTCTAATTTAAGGTTCCATGACAAATTCAACTACAGTAAACCCACAACAGTGATATAATATGATAATTTATTTAAAGATTCTGTTAAGCAGTCACTGTTTATATTTTCCAGCGAAGGAGAACATTAGGAACTTCAAGCGAGATTAGTGACATCAAATTCAACTGTAATAAACGTACGGAAAGGCATGATATGTGTTGTAGATTTTTAAACTGCACATTTATTAAGTGACTCTTGTACTTTGGTTCAAAGAGTTGTAAAATTAAAGTGGACAGTTTCACCAGATTTCATGTCAGGAGTGCAGAGTGTATGTACAGGAATAGATCCATGTCAGTTCTCAGGATATTCATGTAGGATATACATAATTGCAGTTAGCTTAAATTGAAATCACTGATTTAGTTAGAAGATATACAGTGAATCAGAACTTAACATAGCCTCTGATTTTATATTGGACACCACTGCTTCAAAACTTTAAAGTTTAGTTCTACTTTATTTTTATCTTTCAAGCCCTCAATCCGTCTGACATGTTTTTACATTTTTGTTTAGCACATAAAGGACGCGTTTATCTTTTTTATTGGTATACCAAGAAGAATACTCTTTCAAAGTCAGTTTCTCCTTTTCTTTAATTTAGCTCCAAGGATTGAATAGACAGGAAGCAGGGACTTTCTGTGTTTACTAATTTAGTATCTCTTTTGTTGAATTTTTTACCCTGTTCGCCAGAGGTTAGAATCCAATGAGTTATTTAAAAAGATAGGGCACAGTCTTTTTTAAATTAATAACCTATCTTCTTTGTGAAATGCTCAATTGGATTACAATGGATTGTTATTCTTTGCAAGCATGCAACGAGTCATTATAAATACATTTCATTAGTTGCATACATAGACTGTATCCTGGACCAGTAAAATAATTATTCTGATAAGCTTTTTACTCTTGGGGCAATGGTCAGTGCATGACATTGTTTGCTGAACACTATACTGTTTGAAACACTATTGAAGATCAATCCTGGCTAGTTTATTACCCACTAATTCATTGTTTTCTTCGGGTCATGGTAATATTTAACATTGGTTCAAAAGTACATCTGCGTCTTTGCTGTCAACTTGAAAGGGTGCTCTCTAAAAGGGTGACTAAGGTAGTTGATTGATCTCTGGCCTTAGTTTACTAGTCAAGTCAAGTCAAGGAAAGCTTTATTCGACTGCTGTTATAACAATCATAAAAGCACAAGAATAATAACAAGATTACAAATTATCACAAAATTACACTCATAAAAAACAGCAATCCAAAATGACATTAAAATATCAATTAATGTTGAAACTACAGTAATAAAAACCATAAAAGTGTCAAATGTCCGTTCTACTATAGTTCATTCGTCGTAATGACTTTCCTTTGAGCAAGTACCTTCTTGAAGAACATAGTTATACACCAGGCAGTTAATTCAATAGTTTACTAGTCAAACTTCGGATAACAATGTGGCTTTCATACATGGTAAGAGGCAATACTTTTAGGTGAAACCTCTAAAATAACATGCTTTTAATAACAAAGAGGCTATATTGAGAGTGAATGACTGAACAGCCTCCTATTCCGTCACTTAACTCACCTGTGGCCAGAAGAAGGTGAATTTTCACTTGAGAGAGTGCTGTTGGTTTTTGAGAATAACACAGTGTGGAAATTGCCCTTAAGGCATAGCGAATAATTCATGGCTGATGCAGTGTTATTCTCTACCTGAACGTAGTAACAATTTTCTGCCTCTTTCCATGGGAATGTGCTATATTGGATCCTTCTTTTGCACTCAGGTGCCAACACCAGATAAATAGAGGCAATTGTCTGCAAATGCCATAATGTAGACCTGGCCTTGGATCCAGCTGTACATGAGAGTGGAGTATGTATTCGATTTCTCAGCCGAGATTAACAATGTGGCCTTTTTCATTTTAGAAAACAGATTATGATCTTGAGGATTTTTAGGAAAATGTCTTATGTTTGCGTTCTTTTTAAACTTAATTGTGAAGATGATGAATGCTGTGTTGAATTTCCTGTAAAAAAACTTCTGAAGGATGGATATGAGCATCTACTTTTATCTGGTCTCATGTGTGAAAGCGGCATAAACAATGCACATGTGAATGTCCCTTCACACATTAATATAGACTCACTGTTCAAAGACACTTGAATCTGTGCTTCGTGATTCTGTGAGTCTGTGCTTAACAATAATGCAATGCTTGGAAGAGCTCAGTGAAATCAAATACAAACATGCATTGTGCCTCCAAAGAAGGATTGGCCACTGTAGAGATGTCATCAAGCCCCAGCTGCCAAGTGTGAAGAGTTAAACATTTAAGGGACAGGAGACTCATAGTAATGGTTTCAGGATAGAACTATGTAGACTTGTGGTGAGTGTTGTGTATCTAAGTGTATACAGTAGGCGTGTGTCACAAGTGAGTTTTGGGCTCTCTTCTGAGCTTCCAAATTATTGTTACTGACAAAATCTAGTACCTTGCTCTAATTTGGGAAACAAATGCCTTACTGCTTCCTGGAAGTGAGATCCTTTTCAATCATTCTCAGCACTCATGGAAGGGTATGCTCTGATCCCCTCCTGCGCCTTCTGGCTTCTATGAATTATAAAAAAGGATTAGCAGGCTAAGGGCCCAATAACGACCCTGGCAGTCTGTGAAGCGCCGTTGCAGTTTGACGGTCTGACCACCCACTACCCTGGCAGTCTGACTGCCAAATCACGAGCAGGGCGGGCAGGCCACCGCAAAACAACTGCCACCGCCAACATGTTTGCTACCACAGAGTTGGCAGAAGTGTCAGTGGAAGCCCACAGAGTTGGTCCCGGGAGTTCCACCACCGGGCTGATCATGACCTGCCTTTTCACTGACCTTTTCATGGAGGGGACACTGCCATAAAAAGGTCTACAGAAAGGCAGGTTTTGGAGTGCAAACATCTCACCAGGGCGAGTGAGCCCTTGAGACATGTTGCTGGTGGCAGCTGGGTTTTCCCCCATGCCATCAGCACTGTTCCGTGCACTGTTTCTTCTGCAGACTGTGCTGCAGATAAATAGTGTCTGACTGCCCGGGGGCATTTCAGCATGGCCGGCAGTGGCTGCAGGCTCTGTCCTAGAGCCCCAGCCTGCTGCCGCCATGACTGCGGCACGATGCACTGTCCCACAGTAATGCTGCAATACAAAGGTCAGGAAGCCGCCGGCTTGGCGGCATGTTCCCGACCGCTGCTGAGGCGGGCTGGTGGTGTGTCCGCCAGGGTCGAAATCGGGCCCTAAGTCTGCAGGAAACGTGACATGCACCAATTGTCTCAGGTATGCTTGAGAGTGTCAAATGTTTTTCAGATTCGTCAAATGGTGCCGAAGACATAATTACAAAAATAAATGCTCACTGAAAACAAATGCAACCACAAATACATGGTAACTATTGCTGATAGAAATGTTGTTTCTTGCTCAAATGGACCAAAATAGTAATACTAGAGAATGTGCCACATAATGTTCCATAAGTTACTTTTTCTAGCCACATAATTTATATAAACTGTTGGCATAATTTGTCGTTCCATTGCTACATAATCCTTCTGACCCAGATAATGGCACTGCTCTGCAGAGGGCACAAGGGGTTGACATTATGATAATGAACCAGTGGTTAAAGTTAGGTATTGGAATAAGGCATGAGCTAATGTTTAAAAAACACAAAACAGATTGAAATATGGCA
Source organism: Calotriton arnoldi (assembly GCA_963921515.1). Classification (NCBI taxonomy): domain Eukaryota; kingdom Metazoa; phylum Chordata; class Amphibia; order Caudata; family Salamandridae; genus Calotriton; species Calotriton arnoldi. The sequence goes on from CAWUFW010003334.1 coordinate 1,725,870, forward strand.
ACTATAGTTTTGTGAGCTAACTATATCTTGTGCTCCAGTACACACTGCTTATGACCTCATATACTACATAACTCAGAACATGTTAAATTACATCGTTGATGACATCACTTATTATATGTAAATAATAAGACTGTTGAAATTACTAATGAGATCAGTCAATTATTGACAGTTTGCTATAGGCTTTGTAAATGAGTATTAATACTTAAATGGCCAGCGGTCATGGCCGATGACTCTAAGATCCAACAGATTAAAGATGCTTTAGCTAAACATTTAACAACATCTACAGCAGTGACGAGGGACCGGCCCCCACAGAATAGTTATAGCACTCTCCATAGGGAATTCTTTGACCGTCTTGCCTATTTTTTTTATGCCCCTATAGATAAGACCAGGTCCCAACAGGGAAGGCCATTGAGAAACCATTCTTGGTTTAACAAAGAGTGCAATGTCTCAAGAGGGAGGCTGACCGTGGCGATCAAGAGCAGGGACTCATTAAATATATGTAAAATGAGGAAAGAATACAAACAGGCACAGGACAAAGCCAAAAAGGAATGGGACGAAAGGAGATGGGAAGATCTAGGGGAAGCTATTGGACACCCGGATAGCAGGTTGTTCTGGTCTCTTGTGTCGAAAACCAACTTTGAGCGTTCACCTCCACTGGCTAATAACATTCCGGCTATTGAATGGCACAAACACTTTAGTGAGTTATATTCTACCAGTATCACATATGACAGTCTTCAGATGACCCGTGATTTGGGTGTTCCAATACGCATCCTCACATTCACCAGGGAGGAGATAATGTGCTCTCTTGACGCCATCATCCCTGCAAAAGCCCCAGGCCCTGATTGCATTCCTGGAGATCTTTTCCGTGCTGACAGGGAAAACTGGGCAACATACTTTGTGAAATTGGCCAATGACATCGCGGGAGGTGGGAGCATCCCAGATTCCTGGAAGGGGGCCGAAGTGATACCCATTTTTAAAAAAGGAGTTAGGTCAAAACCCGCCAACTATCGACCAATCAGCCTGATAGACTGTGCCCAAAAGGTCTTCTGCCGCTCGCTCCTAGCTAAAATTCAGTCTTGGATGAATGAGAATGACATCATCTCTCCGTTCCAGGCGGGCTTTCGGCGGAAGACCGGCACTGTTGATCAGGGGTTTCGCCTTGTCATGCTGTATTGGAAGGTAGTTGTGCTGGGTAAAGGCAGTTTATATCTTGCCTTTATTGATCTTAAAACAGCTTTTGACCTAGTCCCTAGGGATCTACTTTGGCAGGTCCTTCGGAAAATGGGAATGCCCACGGAAATCCTCGAAATATTGGTCAGGCTTCATGATGATAATTTTGCACGCGTGAGGTGGGGAAATCAGGGGCAAACCACCGAACCATTTAAGATCAGGCGGGGGGTGCGTCAAGGGTGTGTCTTGGCCCCCACCCTTTTCTCACTCTATGTAAACCAAGTCGCTGACCATCTGTGTTCCATTTCGGCTGATGCTCCCACCTTGGCTAACAACAAAATAGCTACATTGTTGTTCGTGGACGATACCCTTTGGTATCTAAAACCCCTATGGGCCTTCAAAAGCTCTTGAATCATTTTAAGGCCTTTTGTGACTAGAGGGGTCTAATTATCAACACAACTAAAACTAAAATGATGATGCTGAACCCCCACAAGTCTTTCAAAGGCAGATTGGTTTTAGACAATGTCCCGCTCGAGAGGGTTAGTTCCTTCGAGTATTTGGGTATTAAGTTGTCCGATGGAATGACTTGGAAGAGTCATCTTGATAAAGTGTCTCTGAAGTTTTCACAGCTAACCGGAGCATTGCGGCGGGACCACTGCTTATCATATACTAAGCCTGTAGCCCCCGCCCTTAAACTGTATAGCTCCAAGGTGGTGAGCAGTGTGCTCTATGGTGCAGAGATGTGGGGAATAGCTAATGTAAGCATGTTAGCCTCAGTAGAAAATAAGTTTCTTAGGAGCTTGGTCTCATTGCCCCAAAGTACCCCTCTTCTTCCTTTGAAACTCGATTTGGGCATTAAGTCTATTGATGACCAAGCGAGTTTACGCCATTGCTTTACTGGCATAGACTCATTACCACCCCTGACTTGGCCCAATATGCTGCTGCCTATAGTGAAGTCTCTATTTTGGATAAACACAAAAAAATCGGGTGGATTAATCATGTGAACACCATCCGGGCATGCATAGGCCTCCCTAATGAGAATGAGCCTGCGGGCCCACTGCCCTTATATTCTAAGGACCAAATAAAATCTCAGTACTGGGTTTGGGTGGAGCAGAACAATCTACAGAAAACACGCCACGGTAGCTAACCGATATTTTTCTAGACATAAAATGTATTAAACATTTAGAATGCTTTCTTGACATCATCAGGGTGCCGACTGATAGAAAATTGTATATCCAGTTCAGATATGGCTGCTTACCGATCAATGCTTTTACTGAATCCTGGCAGACCAAAAACCCACAGTCAAAGGCCTGCCCCGCATGTTTAAGTCCCCACGAAACCATAGGCCATGTGTTTTTTACCTGTCTTGCTTATGCTAGGCCCAGAAGGAATTGGCTGGCCCCCGTATGTAGATCACTTGGGACACGTAGCCATAATGAAGCCCTACGTATTTTAAAGACAGACACAAGACCACTTTTTGTCTACGCAGTTGCGAAATTTTTAGGCCAGTTCTGAGCTATCAGAAGAAGGTCTCTGTCTGGCATGGTACTTGTCTCCTTGTAATTTTAATAATTAGCCCAGACTGGTGTGTTCCAAATTTTAAGATTTAAATGTTAACTGGCTCTAAGGCTTTTTAAGTGCTTTATATTATTTTTAAGTGTTGAATGTCGAATATGGATTTTTTAACGTTGGATGAGGATTAGTGGGGACGCATATTGTAGAAACTGTGGTACAATATTATTTACTCTTGCATTAGCACTTTAGCATTGTCCTTTCTGTAGAAATATGAAATAGTGAGTTTTGCTTAATGCTGACCTCTCCTCGTGTTTATATACCGTAACATGTATATTATATTTGCCATGATCCTGTGTATCGAGTATTTTATAATATTTTCCCCTTGAATACTGTCGACAAGGATTTATGTGTTTGTATCTTTTATGGTATTTTAAACCGAAATAAAGATTTATGAATGAGTATTAATACAGCAAACTAAATTGATGGCTAGACTGCTGCGGGGTGGGCCACTTTTGAAATGGTGGCCACTGAACATCATTGAACAATAGACCTAGAGTAGAAAATAATGTTTGCTGTGAAGGACTGAAGGCTTAGAAACTAGGGTGTTAGGTAGTCATGGAGCAGTTGGTGCAGTACCTGGCCACATGTGAGGCCCTGCAGTCAACCCTCTACTGAGCATGGCCAATGGTCATGCACAGCAGGGGTTGACCCCTACATATAGAGGATGGGGTGCAGGACCTTTGCATAGGGCAGGCCTATCGCTGATCCCTTATTGTATATTGGATGCAGGGTTTGGTGTGACACCAGGCCTTGCAGACAACCTGAACTATGTATGTCCAAAGACTGTGCATAGTGCTGGTTGGCTGCTTGTGGATGGGTGGGTGCAGGGCCGTGACGGAGTCTAAGGAAACATTTAATTGGTTATTAAGTCTGTACATGTTTAAGTTGATTAATTGTTATTTTAATTATTTAAATGTATTTTGTGATTTTCAGTGAGTAATTGTTTTTATCTATAGTTTATTTACTAATTCATAATTTAGAATCAGGTTGTAGAGTAATCAGGTGGGAAGTTATTTAAATTGTAAATTTTGTATTTTTCTATATTTTAAGGTAATTAAATATTTGATTAATAATTCACTATGTAAATTATTTATTTGATTATTTCTTGTGCAGACTATTTGTTATATTTTAATAAAGTGTTAATTTATTGATCAGTGTATTTATTAATAAACTTTGCAAAAGGCATTTAATATTTTCTATTAGTTTTAATTTTATTTGTTTCATGTTTGTTTTTGGTTGGTCTGTTTTTTGGGAAGTTGGATGAGAAGTGTATTTGTTTTGTATTTGTTAAATTATCTTGTCCTTGTTTTCTATTACATTTATTTTTTATATTTATATAGTATATTATTTTGAATATGTTTGATAATTGTATTTTTGTTAGGTATTTAAATATTTTTTAAACTAATTGGAGTTAAAATGGTATTTATTACAGTTCCTAACTTCATCACTTTCCCTGGATATTGATTACTTTGGAGTAGGAATAGTAATTGTAAAAGTCCAACGCTTTCCCTATCGCTGCTTGAATAGTGAAATAGTGAATCCAATGATTCTAAAGTCCAATGTTTGATATGTTGATATACTTACCGTTTTGACAATATTCTGTTCCACAACAGTTTTGACACAGAGGGGCCGATTCCGATCTCGGCCGGTAGGGCTCCGAATCGGATTCGGCTTTACCAGATCCGATTCGGAGCCCTGTTTCCCGACCGATTCGTACGTGCGTCCGGGCGAGCGAGTACGATGTGAAATCTCCGACCGACTCGTCCGCGAGACCCAACCGCACCAACCGACTCGTTCGTGAAAGCCGACCGACTCGCACGGACACGACTCGCACCGCGCAATGGAGACGTTCCCCGGCCGGGTAAGTACGATGCGCGCCGCGAGCAGTCCGACCGAGTCGTGCACTCCGGCTCCAAAGAGCAGTCGGAACCGCCCTTCGGGGGTCAGTGTCGGACCCCCCTGTACGCGTAGCCGCACGAGTCGCACACATGGGGGACCCATGGGTCCCCCCTACCTGTGCATGTACGGCGCAAGTCGCTGCGAGGCATACCCGCTGTAGGGGGCGCCCTTGTTCGCCTCGCACCCATTGAGTCAATGGGAGCCCGCGTACGCGTTGTACGACCGGCTCCCATTGACTTCAATGGGAGTCCGACCGAATCGAGTCCGATAGCCTACGAACGCATCGTACTCGTCCGGTCGGACTGCTAGAGTCCGATTCGGTCGGAAATCTCTCCGGGTCCGGCTCGGTCGGAGAGATTTCCTGCCCGAATCGGAATCGGCCCCAGAGTATGTAAACTCGATACTTTTGTATACAATATTTATGACATGATATTCTGCCATGTTAATATTGTTGTTCTCAATATTCGGTCATACAACCGCAATGTGAGAGGTCATAAGCAGTGCATAATAGGGGCACAAGTTATTGTTAGTTCGCTAAACTATAAGTGGTGTGCTTCAGTGGTTTTGTTTTTTTTTAATGTTAGCTTGTGTCTCATTCTAGCATCTAACTATAATAACACTTTAACCATTATTTTTTTCAGTAAATGTATTTTTTAAATACATTAGGGCCTTAGCATCTAACCGAACTATAACATCACTTCAACTCTTGTTTTTTTCTGTGAGCATATATGTTTCTCTACAGTAATACTATTTTAAAATTAGGTATCTGAGAAAATGTTTAGGCTGATTAGACACATGTGGAAAGGTGATGCTGACCTCTCTCCCTTTAACTATTTTAAGCCCCTTTGTTAGACCTGGCACCATTGGCGTGGGTTTCCCCTGTATTTTTGCCTTTGCCTCCTGTGTTTTTGCTGTGTGTTGGACTTCGTTTTTGCCGGTCGAGATGCTTTGGGCACTTTGCCACTGCTGTTCAGTGCCAAGGTGCACGTGCTCCCTTTGTAAAGTATTGTTATGGATTAGTGATTCCCTGATTGGCATATTTGATTTACTAGTCAGTCCCTAGTACAGTGCACTGTGTGTGCCCAGGGCCTGTAAATCAAATGTTGCTAGTCGGCTTGCAGCACTGATTGTGCCACCCACATAAGCAGCCTGTAAATGTAACTCAGGCCTGCCATTGCAGAGCCTGTGGGCAGTCTAGGGCTGCCATGTCTAATTGGCATGTGCACCCACTTGCCAGGCCCTAAACTTCCCTTTTCTTACTTGTTAGTCACCCCTAAGGTAGGCCCAAGGTACCCCTGTGGGCAGGGTGCAGTCTATGTAAAAGGTAGGACATGCCCTGGTGTGTGTGGCATGTCCGGAGAGTGAAATACTGCCAATTTTGTTTTTCACTATTGCAAGGCTACCTGTTCCCATAGGATAGAATGGGGAGTTTGCTTATAACATCTTATAAGCATAACTACCCCTGGGAACAAGGTAGGGAAATAAAGTTTAGTATGCCTGAACTCAGAATGTTAAAATGCATCTTTTAGTGAAGGGGATTTTTACATTCTGTGTTTGAAAATACCACTTTTAGAAAGTAGGTATTTTCTTGCTTAGCCATCCAGTGTGCCTCTGCTAGGATGTGTATTGACTGTCTGGCTTTGGAGTGACAGGGACTGGGGATGAGCAGTGGCTCCAGAGAGTCTGATGGGTCAGGGCTGGGCTGAATAGACCTGGGCTGCATTTAGAGTAGGGGGAGGAGATTTCCTTTCGCCTGAATGGGCCTGGTCTGCCTGACACAATGCTGTCTCCACCTCCTGCCAGGAAGCTGCACCAGAGAGGACAGAACTGGTTTTGACTGAGCACAGGGCTTCTCTGCCACCAGAGAACAAATGATTTTGCTGTATAAAAAGAGGGTCCCAGACCCCAGACTTTTAGATCACTTCTGGGAAATCAAGAGGAACCTTTGCCAAGGAGAAGATTTGGAGAAACTGGAGGAGGAGTACTGCCCCTTTGCTGTGTGCTGTCTGGGGTTGGCCTGCAGTGGCTGTTTCTGCCAAGGAAAGGAGAAGGACTTTGCTGTGTCCCCTGCTTGAGGAAGATCTCCAAGGGCTTGAAGTGGAGCTTGCTCCCGTTCACAAGGTCTCAGGAACATAAAAGACCTCACCAAGCTTCTGGGCACTGTCTCTGGAACCGCTGGTTTCAGTTGCCTGGAGAAGAAAAGGATATCCGACTCTGTCACCGAGTCCGTTGCAGGATCCCGTGTCCTGAAGGCACCGTAGAGAGCACCGCCTTGTCTCGCAACGCAACCCTGATCTCACCGACTCCGTCAACGAGCCGCTGCTTGCACCATATCCTGTGGGCATCACACTGTGCACCGCTTCGCGCTGCACTGACGTCATCAACTCCGTCATTGTCCGACTCGAACATCGACTGGCCCCGTTGCCGCATCGTCACCTGCCAGCACCGCATCGAGCACGTCTCACTCTGCAACGCAAGCCTTGGTCTCACCGACTCCATCAGCGAACCGCTGCCTGCACCGAGCCGTGAGGACACCACACGCTGCAACGCTTCCATCTCACATCGCAACCGCAACGGTTGCACCGGACCAGCTCATACCATTGTGTCGGCCGTAACAACAAAAGGTACTGTCTCTGAGTCTGTTGGTGCTTTAGCTAACCCATATCGACGTGGTTGGCTGCAATTGTTAGACTCTGTCGTATTCAGTATTGCGGTAGTCCCGGACGGAGCTACTGAGTCTGAGGATCTGTATTTTTACGTTTTTCCTGCAATTTGAAGGTTATTTTGCACAGTTACTATTTTTAAGAGTATTGTATGTGGGATTTTTGTTGTTTTTCGTCTTGCTGGTTTAGATAAAGTTTGCTTATTTTTCTAAACTGGTGTTGTGTCCATTTGTAGTATTTCACTGTGTTACAGTATGCATGCACAAATGCTTTACACACTGCCTCTGAGATAAGCCTGTCTGCTCGTGCCCAGCTAAGAAGGGGGTGAGCAGGGGTTATTTTAGAAGTGTATCCCCCTTACCCTGACTAGGAATTAGGGTCCCTTCTTGGACAAAGGTGCAAACCTCTGCCAACTAGAGATCCCCATTTCTAACACCCTTCAAAAAAAGTTTTCCTGAAGTTACTAAAAACCTATACCTCCCCTCACATGTTCAACCCACTGATTCCATACATGCATTAACATCTCAGTGCTCATTACTTCAGTCTGCTCCTAAGGAACAGCTTTAAATTCAACTTCCATTTCAACAAAATGGCATTGAGGAGTGCCTCACTTTGTCTTGAAACAAAATGTTAGTGCTCCAGTTGTTTGTAAGAACTCTGTGGTGATGCTGCATTTAATTACTTGGTAATAACTGACAGTCTGCTGCTGGTATTGAAAGTACTTTTCACTTTGCATGTCAGAATGTTTTACTGAAAGCGATGAGGAAGATATTTGAGAACTCACAGAAAATATGTCCTCATTTTATCTTCCTAGACTAACCATAATTTCTATGACAAAATAAACCCTTCATCTTGTTCATTTACTGCAGCATCCTCTCTAGGAAATTCCTTTCAGCTTTACAGCTTTGATTCCATCAAGATGGAGTTCAGGTGTGCCACAATATTGTCTTATATACAAAACGTTGTTGTTCTAGTTGTTCATGTGAACTCTGGGGAAAGCTGCAGTAGAACAGTGGGTAGTTAACTGACGAACAGCTGCTGTTGTTAAGTACATGTTTCAGTGTGCATGCCAGAATGTTTTACTGACATGGATGGGGAATACATTTGAGAAATCATAGCAAATATGCCTCATTTTAACTTTCTATAGCACTAGCAATAATTTCTATGACAAAATTAACCCGCTAATTGTATTCATTTCTCAAGGAAATGCTTTAAAATGTACAGCTTGGAATCCATCAAGATGGAATCAGGTGTGCCACAGTTTCATGACAACAGCATGTTAGCACTCTAGTTGTTCATAGAACGCTGTGAAAGACTTCAGTAGAATACTAGGGAATCAGCTAACAGGCTGCTTCTCCTGTTGGAAGTAAATGTTTTACTCAGTACATCAGACTTCATTCTTACATGGCTGAGGACGATAATATGCATTTATAGAAATGTGCTCTCATTTTAGCTTCTGGAGCACCTACGATAACCTCTGTGAGAAAATCATGAAAGAAAACAGTTTTCTCTCAAACATGGTTCATCAAATCCCACGGAAATGTAGCATGTCTCACTGGGTAAAATCACCTCCAAACACATCATAATTCGTAAAATTAGTAAGGTACCAGCAACAAAGGATTTGTACTGTGACTAAAATCTGTTATCACGCTTTATATGTTCGCCTTTTTGTGACCCTTTAAAACTGCCACTCACTACAAGGCATTTTAATAGGGACCATGACCTTGAGTCCTGTAATGGCTGCCACAACATATTGTTCAGGTTGTGACCAGCCAAATCATGATTGACTAGTCCCTTTTAAAGTGGTCAATAAAAGCACATCTGGACATCAGCAGTCCAGATATACCTATTTCTTTTAACTCCTTCATTACCATCCCGAACACCTCTTTAAACACACATTTGCACAAAATAACACAAGAAATGCTTTCTGAGTAGAAGTTCTAACTTTCTGTCAAATTTAGTATAATTTAATTTAGCCATTTTTTTCTGTATCGTTGCCTACAATTTCATGTAGATGGAAAGTCAATGTTTTGGGGCCTCCCTTTTTTCTTGACCACGCTTGATGGATCACCACAAAACTTTCCAGGAAGGAGCTGATGTGGAATGTTCAGAATTATTTTGTGAAGATTTGTCAAACAGCACCAAAGTTATTAGTGGATAAAAATGTGCTTCCTGTGGAAAATCTGACCTAACTATAAAAACACAGTGATGACATCAACAAAGGAATTAGTAATATGTTTGTACAAGAGCTTAATTCTCATTGATGAAACAACAGCAGATGTACTTGTTCATCATAATCCAAGACCTGGGAGATATGCTTCCCAAATGCACAAATTGCACAGTCCTTGCCGTCCCATTATCACTGGCAATGACACAGCAATTGAGAGACTGCCTTTATTAATTGACATGCACCTCCAGCCTATTGTCCAGGAACTTCCAGCATTTGTTAAGGACACTAGTCACTTCCTTCAAATTATTGAAACATTTAACCAAACCCATTTGATGATGATGCTATCCTGACTACATTTGATGTTACATTATTAAACTCTAACATACCGAAAGAAGATATATGGTCTTATGGCATTAACTGAAGTTCTTAATAAAAGAAGTGTGAAAAATTCATCACCCACAGTGCTTACCAACTTTGCAGGAGTTATCCTTAAATCCATCAATTTTATTTTCAAAGTTCAACAGTATTTGCAGAACATCCATGGGCACTCGGATGACTCCATCCTATGCAATATCTGAAAAAGCAAACTAGAGTACCATGTACGTGCTACTTTTAGCATCTAACCACTGGTATGGCTAAGATACATTGATAAAATATTTATAGTATGTAGTGCAGGACATCGAAGACTGGAAGAATTGACAGCTTATAGCAACAGTATTCATCCTACCATCAAATTCTGAAGCAACAATACTAAACACAAGCATCATCTCCCTTTTCTGGATGTGCAACTTACCATTTACGGACAAAAAATTGTAACTTATCTTTACAACAAGCCTAAATATGCTCATTTGTACCTAAACTGGACTTCATGTCACCCACATCACACTAAAGTCAGTATCATTTACAGCCAAGCAATCTGAATAAGATGCATCTGCAGCAATGAGGACATTTGTAAAGAACATCTACAGGAGCTTGCTAGATTATTTCAAATGTGAGGCATTGCAGTTACCCCCAAGAAGCACTTATTTGGAATACCAATAGCAGAAACAAAACAGACAGAATCCCGTTTGTGATTCACTATTATCCATCAGCTCCTAAGTACAAAAACAAAATGCAAAAAACGTTTCCTTTATTACCCACCTCCGAAAAAATACAAAAGTTTTTTCCAAAACCAGCAGTCATTGCTTATCTTAGAGCGCCCAATTTACAAGCTGATATTGTGAGAGCTGAGCTCAAGCAAACTGTAACAAATGCAGGGGTCCATTGCTGTGATTCTAAAAGGTGCATCACATGTGCATACCTTTTACAAACCTAATCAGTAGCAAGTTGTGGTACAAGAAGAACCTAAGGCAAAAGGCAGCATCTTCCAAGTTGGTCAACATGCATTATTTATGTGATTCAGTGTCAACGCCAAAGCTTTAAAAAACAATATGTAGTCCAAACAGTGAATGTTATGTTATGTTATGTTACTATCATGGGGGAGATGATGACTCACAGCCCAGGACCACCTTATGGGAAGGTAAGAAAGTGGCAAATCTGTTTTTGTTTAAGATGCAGGAGTACATCACAATCATGTAATATGATTAAATGAAAGTAAATAAAACAATCTATGGTGAACAAAGCGTATGCTGTGAGTATTCACAGATTCAGAGATTTGTGGGGAGACCAAGCTTGTACATTTATGAGTTGAACAATTGGTTGTTAAAATATTATTGAATGGTCATTTTTGGACAGAGGGAATAGAAAGCCGACTACAAATTAAACAGCATATTTGTCAATTTTCTGATTTTCAAATGCCTTATTTGCATGAGGTCCAAAATGAGATAGAATTGTACAAGTGAATCAATGCACTCCATCTCAGTTAAAATTCAGGATAATGGTTTGGTTGCAAACAGCTCCATGATATTGCACACTCATATTTAATTCATTGTCTCTTTGCACCCGTATGATTTTTGTCCTGCATTTACTGTTAAAATTATCATCCCATTTAATTGCTATTTAGCATGTGCATTATTTGGGCCTATTTCTGAAACAATATTTCTTTTATTCTAAAAGTAATCTGGAGTAACACTGTAAAACATTTTTCAGGTCTGCCACTGTACCCTGTAGTGCAGATTTACCCTGCCATTTGACCTGGCAATTTAATCCTTTTGCCAGGTCTAAACCTTCCTTTTAATATGTGCAGGTCACCCCATCAGTATGGCCCTAAAGTCTCATAAGGCAGGGTGCATGGTATTTAAAAGTTGGGCATGTGTATTTAAGTTTTACATGCCTGGACAGAGAAAAACTACTAAAGTCATTTTTCATTGTAGCAAGGCTATCTCTCCCATAGACTAACACTAGGGTACCTTATTACAGTTAATAAGTGATAACTTTAGTTTTGGAAACGATAGAGAGATACTTCTTCCACTCATTTGAAATGTAATTTAAAATTCTATTTAATGGTAAAGTCAGATTTTAATTTACTATTCTGAAAAACGGCCACTTTACTTTTTGATGAAAGGGACTGGACCTCAGTTGTCAGCTGTTTCTTTGAGACCCTAGGGTGCTACCCAGATCGTCCAGGTTCAAGTTTGCCCTGTCTCCATGGACCAAAGAGACAATAATTGTGGAATTTGATGTGGACACAACAAGCTTCCAGATGATCCCCTGCAACGGCCCAGTTGACCAGCACCACCTAGACCTGCCTGAGACCTGATGCTGGCCTCTGCTGGAGAGAGTTCTGACCTCCAAGAGGTGCCCCCCAGATCCTAGACCCTTGGCTCGCATTAGAGTGTACGCCAGGTGAAAACCCAGAAGTTTGAGGCTCTTTGCGATGGCGAGTGGTCTCCTTGTGCCAGGTTTATTCCCATATCCTATGCGGACGATACGCAGCTTCTTATCCCATTTGACAAATTTGATCCATCTGTACAGTTGGCCTTCTCTTCTGGGATGAGAGCCATCTCACACTGGATGAAGAGCAACTTCCTCCAGTGTAATGTGGGGAAAACAGAGATTCTGCTCTTTGGAGAGGCCCCCTCCTTATGGACACCAGAGTGGTGGCCGACCGATTTGGGTGCCTATCCTGCCCCCAAATCCACTGTGAAGAATTTGGGCGATCGTCTGGACCAAGCCCTCACAATGAAGGAACACACTGCGCAGACAGTGGGTTCCTGCTTTCACACGATGAGCCTGCTCCGTCGAGTCTTTCCTTTGCTCCCTGACTCAATTCGGAAAACTATAATACAGGCCCTTGTATTAAGCCGCTTGGACTACTGTAATGGGCTGTTGATCTCTGCCAATGAGGCTTCGCTCAGCAGACTACAAGTAGTCCAGAATACGGCAGCGCGATTGGTCCTCAATGCCCCCCAGGACTCACTCCCGCCCTCTGCTTCTGCAACTTCATTGGCTTCCTGTCCGTCAACGGATAAGATTTAAAGTCTGTTGCATAATACACAAGGCACTGTTCGATCTGGGCCCTTCTTACCTCTCAGAGAAATTTACTCCGTATTTACCTTCGAGATCTCTGCGCTCAGGTTCCAAACATCTTCTGGTGGTACCTCGAGTCAGAAAGGCTAGACTGGGAGGAAAGGCCCTTTCACATCTTGGTCCGCGTTACTGGAATGAACTTCCATTACTCCTGAGACAATGTACAGACTATCTGCATTTCAGGAAGCTGCTTAAGACCACCCTTTTCTGTCTTTGATTCTTTTGTCTTTGTCTCTGATTTAATTAAATCCGCATTCCATCCATGCCCCCGCCCAAAGCGCAGAGATACCCCTTTGGGGGTCGATTCAGGCATTATATAAATAAATAAATAAATAAATAAATAAATAAATAAATAAATAAATGGGTGATGCGTCTCCAGGCAATGAGAAGTTCCAATGGCAACCTGCTATTTGTGCCAAACAATGACCACCTGCGCCTCCTGCAAACACCAAGCTCTAGTGACAACTGCTCCTTGTGCTGACATCGACCTCCTCAAACCCTTGCCAATGGAATGCTCCAACTGAAGTTTCTCATGTGGTCTTGGACTTTAAGAAGGAAGCTCTTCACCAGGGCAATCCTGGTCCCTGTATCCAACTCGTGCTCCATTGTGGTCAGCCTCACCTTTAGACTTCGACCTCGTCCAGCGCAACCAGATAACTGTGAGTGGTGCTTTGTGCTTCTTGGTGCTATTTTTAACTGAATCTTCACAACTCCGGTTTTACTGATTGGATTTTTGGAATTTTGTTGTCATTTTATTTATTATATTACACTCTATTTTTCAAAATGTGTTCTGAAAATTTCTTGCGTTGCTTTTTCACTTTTGTTCTGTTACAGTACTGCATAAATACTTCACAAATTGCCTCTAATTTAGGCCTGACTGCTTTGGAGGCAAGCTACCTCGGGGCTATGTTCAGGCTTATTTAGTGAACTTTGTGGTTCAACCTGAAAAGGTTTGTATTTATTACTTGAGAAGGGTTCTCATTCTCTCAGCTACTAGCCCAATTTCTTACACCTGGCTTTTAAATCTACTTACCTAGCGCCTAATCTGTAAAATAATAGGTGCTCGGTCTTCAGGTTTTGCTCAGAAGCGCGCTGCCGGCATGCTTGAATATTGGTGTGTCAAATATCAAGGCTGCTTTAGTCTTGATTCCAGCTCATGCCTCTTTAATCCACCACCAGCCACCGCCTGACCCTTTATCTCTTGCAGCTTTTCATCCCTGTATTCTCCTTTTGTGATGGTGTTTCCATCTTTCTCTTCCTCTTTCTTACACCCTTGTGTACTTTTCTCTCTTTGCTACCTGCCAAAGTCTGATGAGGAAAATTAAGTGCTCACCCTCGAAAATGAGCTCAGGTGGAATCCTACCTGCAACCATCAGCTCAAATTAAGGCCTGTGTTTGCATGAATGGGATTTTTTCACTCCATACTGCAGTGATTCTCATTTCTTTCTAAACAACTTCAACTTGTTTAGCTTGGAAACTCAAAATCCAAAAGATAACCAGTAAGTTACAGATTTTCCCAAGGGTCCTTGATCTCACCATTGGTTTTCAATCTTTGCGTGGACCCACTGCAGGTCCCATTGACCAATTACCAAATCAGGATCCATCAGTACACCAGCATGCAATTCTAAATAATTTGTCTCAAGTAAAGACATCAAGCACCAGGAAGTGTTCCTCTCACTCATTTAGTTTTGGATCACCGCGCCTATTTCATCGCCAACACCAGAATAGGGAAATTATCAAAAATTAAAGGAAAGCACAGATTCAGACATGGCTCTCTTAAATGAAGTTGGAGGTATTAACTTCCAAACCGCCCGCCATTGCAAAACCCATTGTCCACATCATTATCCATGATCTGGACAATAAATACCCAAATTGTCTAGAGAAGTCAACTGCTTTGTATCACCACTCACTCCATCTGAAAATAAAAACTCATACCACTGAAACTGGCTTTAAAAGCACTGTAGATGATTTGAACCTCCCTCACTTCGGAATCAGCAGTACTGTAAGCACCTGCATCCTGGAAACCAACTTGGTTCCTGCAAAAGTTTACTACATGCCATCAACCATGTCATTAACAGCTTAATGGAATATGACCATTTAACTCCAACCAGTGGTGGCTGGTAGGGAACGGTGGCAGAGGGGATTGGGGGGAGGTGGGGGTGTAGAAAATAAAAAACTAAGAAAACGTACTGGTCACATCGCCTGCCGCCACCTCTCTGCAGCCTCTCCTCCGTCGCAGGAAGCATCCGGGCTCCAAGGCTCCCCTAAGCCAATCACAATTGGTTCCCCTAAGCCAATCACAATGCTGCAATGCAGCGTAGTGATTGGTCTGAGCGTCGTGGTTCGGCACTCACACGGGGACAGGTAGGCTGTGCATGTTCCCCACCAGGCTGTGTAATGCAGCCTTGTGGGGAACATTCAAAGTGTGCATGACTGTTTGGTCAGGCCCAGATGGCTGGCCAAACAGTCATGCGGACTTTTAGTGTGCTCACCGCTTCTCACCCTGGCCCCTGCTCTGGCCAGCCCGCCCCTCCCTGCACCTAGGAATGGAAAAATAAAATGATAATAACGTTCCATTATCATTTTATTTTTCCTCTGCACTGCTCTTAAAGCAGTGAGACGACGCTCCTCCGCCTTGGTGGAGGAGCCGCCGCTCACTCCAACCCATAAGAAACTTCACTGGTCACTTACAGAAGCTAACATTATTTTAGAGGCTAGTTGTGTTGCAAACACATTAAATAATAACACACTAACCTATCTGTCCAAAATACTTGAGGCCAAAACAACACACAAGGCTATGATATCGCCAGACTAGAATTGAAGAAGTTAGAGTAAAAATCTTGAAAACAGGTTTCCTCAAAACACATATCAATGCTAAAAATTGTAATCCTCCACAGATCAGGATTGCACCTTCTCTTCTCCATTTAGAAAAGTCCTCAAAATACAACAAGTATATTATCCATCACCAATAAGGCATCCAATCGCCTCCTGGCTCTGAGCGCATGCAGAAAAGATCATGTACCCTACTGTCACTTCTACTTCATGGTCCTGAATAACCTTCCTGCACAGTGCATCATTATTTCCTAGCTCACTTCTCACTGCAAAAATCCCATCACATGCATACATGTACAAATGCTACAACCTTTTCTTGCCATATAAAAATAGCTTGCAAATTGATTGTGGCCTTTTATGGGTCACGTCACTTTTTGCTGAAAGGCACTTATCTTCAGTTGTCAGCTGTTTATTTGAGACCTCAGGGTACTACCCAGAGCATCCTGGTTCAAGTTCGCCTTGTCTCCATGGACCTAAGACACAATAATTGTGGAATATGATGTGAAGCAAGGTCATTAATATGTTTTCTGATGCTGTACTCATTTATAATCATGTAGGCAGTCACTCATTTAATATTTGTGAAGTCCGAAACCATTGATTCTATTTGGACACCATTTATTTGGTTTAGTGCTTGGTTTGGGCATCACACGATGAGCAAACTATATTTCAGCTGTAGCATAGTTTCGTTTAGCTGAAGCATCGCTATGAGATTATGAAGGTCTCTAGGCCTTCGCCTTAGAATGCCTCGTAAAAGTGATATCACCAAAAAAACATCAACATAATAAAATTAGTTTAAAAAATGTTGCATGTGCCTTTCCTACCTTTTCCTGCAATTTGTTTTGAACACCAAAGAACTAACCAGCCAGCGATTTTGGCCGGTTCTTTCCCTGATGCAATAAATGTTTGAACAAAGTATAGATTCATGCGTTATTTATCATTAAATAAATGTTTACTTTATTCATAAATGTTCTACTAAAATACAAGTATTACAAATAAAAAATGTACATATGATAGCCCAGCTTCTGTTGCCTCGGAAGAGGCACCAATTTCACTGAATACTTGGGAGCTGCAGGGGTGTCACTATATCTTCTGCCCAACCAAGATATGGTAAGGACATACATGAGCAGCACAGCAGAAAAGCTAATAAGAGAAATGGTGAGACAAAATAGGGCTGTATATCTATTTCCTATCAGCTCACTGGTGGGTTAGCTAGAGCACCCCTGTCCTTCAGAATCTGTAGTCTCCACTGCAGGAGGAGAACCCATGACTCTCTAGTGAGACAAGAAACGTCAGCGGGCTTCAGCTGCAGCACACCCAGAGAAGTCGGGCCTATTTAGATATATTCTGGGTTCATGAGTATGGAAATCGTTGCATTCATTACATTTTCAGCATACACATGTGCACCCAGAATTGTTGTAAACTGATGGCAGGAGGGATAAAGGGAATTCTAGACTCACTGATAGGAACTGATAAGCAACAGTGCCCAAAACTAACATGTTTCCATTCGTCGATAAGGCAGGATCGTTTTATAGAAGTATGTGCCATTCGGAAATGTCAGTTGCACCTAAAATAGATGGCACCGAGTAGGATCTTTAGAAAAATAAATACACTTTTTAAGAAGGATGAAAGGCTATTGGGTTCCTGTTATATTTCTTCGTGCATTACACTTTCACCATCTGGTAATACCCTTACCTATAACAACTGAAGTACAATGCACATCCTTAATGACAGTTAATATTTTGAGAGCACCACTCAGGTGGTCTTAGAATGTGCATGGGGGCCAACTCTTTGCTCAGGTAACACGGGGTCGGCTGCCCTGTAGCATTCTTGAGAGAGGGGTTGCATTTAGGGAACCCCCACGCCAAAGGTTAAATAAGCGAGGCCCTGTATGCTCGTATGCGACCTGGCTGCCTAAATCACGCTCTTTACGTACACGGTCTATTGTTACATGGGTTTGTGGGGTGGACTCGCCTTTTACAGCAATGCCTTAGTGATTGATGCCTTGCCTCGTGGCTTACATTGATGATACTCGTCATTATTAACTTGCTTGTGGTGGTCACAGCATAGGGAATTGACTTCTCGCATTCTGTGAACAATATGGAAGCCTTTAAAATAGCGTGGTTAACCTGTACGCCTTTCTTCACTTTAAATATTTATAGTTATCGAATTTCCCCCAAATGATTCCCACTTTTTGCATGTTTTTGATAGTACAAAAATTCTACATTTCCAATTGAAAAAAAAAATGTAACCAGAGTCCCTAAGAAGAGCAGTGAATAGCACTTTCCATCGTGTCGATTTGCTAAACTATTTGCTTTGTTTGTTTTTCTACAGGAAACTGAAGAGGCGATTCAAGCTAAGCAACCGAGTGTGGACGTGATATTGGCCAAAGGACACAACTTGTACAAGGACAAGCCTGCCCCCCAGCCAATCAAGGTAATGGAACAGCAATTGCTGATGTGCTTAACTGCACACGTTGTTTCGCTGTTTCTCACGCGCCATGGTTCTTCTTATGGTCTAATAACAATCAATAAGATTTCTGTGAATACAGTGTTTTATTTAGCACCTAATAAAATAACCAGTTCAGGCGCTGACCTACTGTACCTGGGAAGAGAATATCAGATGTGTATTGATTTGACCAGATTTCAGTAGCTACAGCTTCCCACAGATATATTGAGGCTGGTGCTCATGGTTTAAGCTTTTATATTTACGTGAGTCAAGATTCTCATTGTAATGAACAAACTTCGACCTTGCAAACTACCTCAGGCTGCCTCAGACTCACATCAAGGTCAGCATCCAGTTTGTTTTCATTTTTTATATTGTTCAACAATGCTTGTAAAAAAACTTTAGATACACTAGAGAGGCACGGGTGCAAATTTCAGGCCAAATCCATGTGCGTTGTTTTTGCAGTTTGTGAGATATGTCATGTTGCAAAGAGATTTTGCTCTAGTTCGTATTACAGAGACATTTGCATCCGGGGGAACACATTTCTAAAATTATATATAAAACACACATCGCTTACAAATCATTATTCGCTAGTCGTATATGTGGTGGGGAACCCTATACGAAAGAAAAAATCCTATTTCGCCAATAAGCATTTAAAGAAAACAGAGCAAAGTGATTTTGCACTATTTTCCTAAACAAAAACAAATGGCTTTTATCTTGCTGAAGCAGATAATAGGAGGGGTTAAAAGTCACAGTTTACCAGTATCAGGGCTAAACTCTCCACTTCTTGCTCTCATATGCCATGGATTTTTGCCATTGTTTTAGAGAAGAGGGTTGAACATCACATAAAATAATAATCACAATCACTAATCTATTATCAGTCAACAATGAGAGTTTGATATGAGTTAAAGAGTTTTATTAATACAGCTTTTAGTAGATCATCTGTATTGCAAATCACAAGTTAAATTCAGATTAATCTCAATAATCAATATATGACAGAAATATAAAGTCAAATTCAAATTCAAATTCAAAACAAGCTTTATTCGGTTAATAAACAACCATAAAAGCATCTAAAAAAACATCAAATATAAAAACATTTATCATAATTCATCACAATGGGATATAATTAATTCGTCACAGTGAGATATAGTAAAATTCATGTGAGGTTCAATTACAAGCTAGGTTATCATTATACATAAAGTGCTAAGTGCATTTTGAGGAGAAGACCATATTTATCTTTGAAGCCAATGGGTTCGTTTAAGTTCAATTAAAAAATTAATAAAATGATTATTGCTATTGCCGACATAAAAAAATAAAATTCCGCATGGGTATTTAAAACACTAGTTAGGCTAAAAACGTTATATTTCCATAGACTAAAATCATTTCATTTCCCTGCCCGGTTCAATTACTGCGTTCCATATCGTCTCCTAATACCCAGTGCTACTTTAATGAAACTCATCATTGCAGAACAAACAATAGAATTTTCCAATAGTTGCAAACACTCATATCCTCTAAATAAGTACATGGAGAGATATTTTTAGTATTGGTCTCAAAAATCTCCTTCTCGGATCATCATAAAGTGTGCCAAAAAGTGTAAGGTGCATAGTGCTCTGGGGAGTACTATTATCACAGGGACAGAAACTAAGGGTTTCCACCCACCCAGATTGTCTAGGAAAAGCAAACAAAAAGTGCAATGTGCCAAGGCGAAATCTAGTTAAATAAAAACGCATCTGACAATTCGTGGTGAAGGCTAGATAATATTGCTGGTTAGACAAAAAGCACATTTCGGGCCAGGCGCCTCTTGTTGAAAATGTTTCACGTGTGCCCAGTCCCCGTATTGCTTCTTGATTATACCTTTAGCATTTACAGGGATATTTGTCGGATTTTCATAAAACTCACCCAGCCCAATGTCATAAAATCTTTCCTTCACATACCGAAACCAGGGAATAGTCATCACCTTATCAAGGTTAAGGCAGTCTTCCATTATTTCCCTAGTGAACTGTAGTTCTTCTTTCAGCCAAATTTTAGACCATAAGAGCAAAGGGGCAGAGCTAATGTGATCCTCCAGGTAATCCAACCCTACCTCTCGGTGAGAGAAAGAGGTGGCCGTACTGATTGGGATCATCAATAAGCGTTTTATGAATTTATTTTCTACCACTTGTAACAAGCGGCTTTTTTGATGACCCCAGACCCCTGCCCCGTATGATGCCACCGATGCACATTTTGCATTATATAGGGTAACAAGCTGTGGCACCGGCCTATGGCCTAGCTTGCAAGCAAATCTAAAAAGCCCCTCCACTACTCTATTGGTTTGTTGGGCCCTCGTTGTAATCAAAAAATCCCATTTAAGATCCCTGCTGAACGTATTTCCTAGATATGTAAATTTTTCCACCCTTTCGACCGGTTTGCCTCTGACATTAAAACTCCTGGATTTTGCATGTTTTGGGCCACAGACCATTATATAAGACTTTAAAAAGTTAACCTTTAAGTCTAATGTCGCCATATAATTTGTAAAGGCATCCAGGGAGATTTGTAGGCCATTCGCTGTCAATGACATAAGGACCGTGTCATCTGCGTACGAGAGTAACGCAACCGGTTGCCCCTTGACTAGGGGAAATCAATTTTCTGCCTCAACAGGAAGTCCTCCAGGCCATTAGTATATACTAAAAAGAGGAAAGGGGCTAAAATGCACCCTTGGCGCACTCCTTCTGTTGAAGCAATAGGTTTTGTTCTTTCCCCGTGAGTGCCAAATCTTATTGAGACAGAGGTGTTCGAGTGTAATCTTTTTAAAAGCTGAATTAATGCATTTTCGAAACCCAT
This sequence comes from Calotriton arnoldi, assembly GCA_963921515.1. NCBI lineage: Eukaryota > Metazoa > Chordata > Amphibia > Caudata > Salamandridae > Calotriton > Calotriton arnoldi. The sequence goes on from CAWUFW010003334.1 coordinate 1,746,909, forward strand.
CTCTGCCATCAGTACCCACAGTTTCCCCCTATTAACAGTGTCGAAAGCACTTGACAAGTCCATGAAGGCAAGGTGAACAGAACCACTCTTTGCCTTCATGTACTTGCCCGTGATCAGGGACAAGTTCAGACACTGTTCTGTGGTTCCCAGTCCTTTACGAAATCCATATTGCATTTTGGAGATGATCCCCCTACCATTGGCCCATGTCTCCAGACGTGCGAGGATTACCCTGCCAAGTACCTTCACTGTGGAATCGATTAGTGAAATGGGCCTATAGCAGGCCGGGTCATCTCTCTTCCCTTTTTGAACACTGGGACAACTATAGCCTCTTTCCACGATAGGGGGATCGGGCCAACCATAATGGATTTAAACAGGTTGGTCAACAGGGAGCCCAGAGATTTACAGTCAGCTTAAAAAGTCCAGTGGGACTCCATCGGGGCCTGGGGCCTTTCTACCTATTCCTTTTAAAAGTGCTTCCTCCACCTCTGCCACCATAAGTGAACTACTAAGTTCTATTGCTTGTGCCATGCCGACTATTGGATCCTCGTGCCCTGCAACTAGTTCCCTACCATTTGGATTAAAAATTGAAGTAAAATGTGTTTCCCAAGTGTCACCCAGAATCATGCACTCCACTTTCCCTACTTCCTCAGTAAACTGGGGGCGATTAATAACAGCCCAAAAACTTTTCGTATCTTTTAGGGCACTAGCCCTCTCCAAATCCTGCCAAGCAATGTGCCTTAGTTCTTCTTTTCTGGCCTTAATAGTGGTTTCATATAAACACCCAGCCTGCTTTATATGTTCTCTATCTCGAGGCGTTAGTTTCAGGGCATTTATTAAAAACTTGTGCGCCCTGGAGCATTCTGCATTAAACCAACGAAGCTCCCGATATTGTTTGGGCTTAGCCTGACGTGTAAGTTTATTAGCTACGTATGGAACTGAGCCGTTCAAAATTTTGTACTAATATGGCTGGAGAAGTGTCATGTTCTAGGCAGGCTAAGATCAGGTCATGGTTTAATTGAATGATTTCCTCCTCAAATAAAATTGGGTTGATTTCCCCCAGTTTATCCTCACACCATTATTCCGGGTATATTCAATGCAACGGTTATCACCCACTACAGTTTTGGCTATAGCTTTAAATGTCGCTTTTAGTGGGTTATGGTCGCTTACTATCTCAGGTTTTATAACAAAATCAATTACTAAGGGAAGATACTCCTTGGAAATAAACATAAAATCAATGGTACTTTCTCTCCCCACCAACAAAGGTTGGACACCAAGCTACAGAGTCATTGGCTAAACTTTCCAAATTGTTCTCCACAATGACAGTGTTCAGTACCTCTCCCTGGGGAGTATGAATAAAATGTGCTAAAGGTTGATCATCAGTATCCCAAATACCACATACTCTTTCATTACTATATTTGCACATGGTACAATTAAAATCCCCTACCCACAAGATACATAAAGGTTGCCACCTCACGGCAGCTATGGCAATTTCAGATCGTAGGGTTTCAATAACGTGAGTATCTTTGGGATCAAAGATATTATAGTACCAGTTTACAAGTAACGTTCTCTCCTGGAGCATGTTGACAATCATAATTATTTGGAACCACTGAGTGGATCCTAGGCACCTAACTTTTATGGACCCAAATCTATCTGAGAGTAGGGTTACCAAGCCTCCCTTTGCCCTCCCCGAGCGTGAAGCGGTCGCGGGCACAGTGAATGCCTGGTAACCCTCGAACTCTATACTATCTAACGACCACGTCTCCTGTAGACAGATTACGTCAAATTCCCTGATATGAGCCAGCCAAACCTCGTCGGTGATTTTACTCTTAATACCTGCTATGTTCCACGAGATTAGCTTAAGGGAGTGAATGGAATAGCCCGTATCCCTGCCTACTGCTGAGACTGGTGGTGTTGGTGTATTTACCGGAGATGTTAGCAACAAGCCCTCCCTGATTCTCCATTTTCATGGATGGTTTTTGCAACCATCATACATGGTGTTAAAATACACGTATTATTAATTCTTAAATCACCTACACTCATATGGAGGTCCTCAGGTGAATTTGGAGGGCATTGGTCAATTTTGTTTATGATCCTTATTGTGGTTGTATTTATCTTATGCTTATTATCATCACTCGTACACCCACTGTATTGCATAGGTAGTCAATCCACCTCATTAAGATCCCTAAGTGCCTCGTACCTATTAAGATGGAAAATGGAGGGGTGCACTGAAGTGTCAGGGATACGTCATCATCGCATAGGCCATTGACCTGGTGTTATAAATTGCTTGGGAGGATAAAAGAAACCCAGGGGCCTTGCCCTAATATGATCAGTATGTGAATCTTTCATATGATGCAGGGCATGATGGACGCAGTTTGTGTCATTAAAATTAAGGAATAAGGCGCGGCGTGGTGGAACTTATTTGTGCAGACATGACGTGAATTTGAGAGTTCGGGTTTTTAATAAAGAACACATATCACGGTAAGCACAGTGAGGAGCTTTAGTTCAGGGGATGAGGCAGGAGGGGGAGTGGTAATAGATCAGGAAGAGGTTATCGAGAGAAGCAGGGCAGGGTGGTTTCTGAACTTGAGCTGTCTGGGGGTTGGAAATAGTTTACCAAGGGGTGATTGTTTGAAAGGGGAAGTTGTGAATGACCTATTAAGATTGCACTCATGCAGGCTTCGTTTACAAGGTGAATATATTCAGTTTAAGTTTTGCATTGAGTTTATGGAACACAATATGATGGTGGTGTTATTGAATTTTTTGCATTGCAGATACCCCTGATGAAGGGAAATTAATCCCGAAATGCATTGGGTGACGCGAATAAAGCTGTGATATGCGGAAACATGTATTCCTCCCGTGTTTGTGTTAATGCCATCACACACAGATGAATGAGTAAAATAAATTGAAGAAGAAATACGTTAAATGAAAAAAAAAAAAAAAAATTAAGTGAAGTGATAATAGAAGGAAGAAAAACAAGAGGTGAAACTGAAGATTTAATTTATTGGATTCATATAATCCGGGATTGGCCTGTGCAGCCGGAAAGGTTCCACAGAGTGGTTCCTTCGTGTTTGGTCTTGTTGAAAAGTGCAACGGGAACAGGGCGCGAGCTTACATGCCATATAAAATTGTAATGGTCAAGAGAGAACGCATAGCATGAAAACACAAAGCGCAACATAATACGGTGTGCATCTCACTACTTATGAACTAATTAAAATTAAGAACAACACAGTCCCCGTCAATGCTCTTCTTGGTTTCACCAATCCATCTCACACGCCTAGCCATAATGATGTGCCTAAGCCAATTAACGGGAGAAGGAATTTTTTTGGAGCACCAGTGGGCCGCTTTGTTTATAAGGCTCTGGCAACTTTCTTTTTGATTATGAGGCAATCTTGGTACCCCCGCTAATATTAGGGTATATGGAGTGCTTTCTGGGGGCAGATGTAGGCAATTTACTAACCCACTCCCCCCTAGAGAGTCAGTCTCATCAGAGTTATGCCTTATATCCAGAACAGTTGTCCTATTCCTTGCCCGAGGGCGGGGTGAACTACGAGGCTGGACATCATGACCTACATTGTGGCTCTGCATGATATGATTATCATGTAGAGCTTGATTGTCATTCGACTCAGATGGAAAGTTAGTATTTCCAGTCAATCCTATGCAATCGGAGTGCGGGGTGATGGTCCTATGTATATCTGGGGCATTGCTGGGAATGGTCCCTTCCAGTGTGCCCACTCCCTGTGTTTCTCTGCCACCTCTAACTAACCCACTTGCGGGTGGACCTCTCTCGTTTTGAATGTGTGTTGGGGTTTTGTCTACTGGTCCTAAGGCTTTGCAAACAATAGCTAACTGCTCCTCAATGTTAGTTAATCTTACAGATATCGGTGCCATAGCCTCCTGTACTAATTTACTCAATTTCTCAGTAATGATATCCAAATCAGACTGCCCCCCATACGATAGCCCCCTGGACAATGGTTTAGTAGCGTTCCCTATGGCGATGCCTTGTGCCTGTTTGGATCTTTTGGTCTTGGGTGACAGAGTGTTGACCTTTTTACCAGTCCCAACTCTTTCAGTTCGTTTCCTCTTGCCTCCATTCAAGGTCAAATTTTCATGCACCGCTACTATAGGGCAAGGGCAAGGGCTTACTGCCTTGTTACACGAGCCTTGTATTTCTCCCTGTATTAAGACAGTAGTGCTGGGGCTTATCGGTGCTTGATGAATATCTGCTAAAACCAAAAGAGTGTCATTATTTTGGAGCAAGGGCTGGGTGTCCGGCGCTGGTTCTGTCGTCAGGGGCAGCGAAAGTCTGCGCTCCGCACGCTCTATCTCTTTGCTTAGTGCACCCACCGCCTTCTTCAGAAAACCATCAAGAGTTGTACCGCTTGGTTTTGCGGTTGGGGCAGGCTTCCGTTTTCCCATGCTGCATTAGTCTCTGTTTTCTGGGAAAAATTCAGCAGTAAATTTCAGCGCCGCTATCAAAGATGAAGTCAGGGGCAAATTACCTGAGGCAGATCCTTAGAAGGGTGATCAGGAAACAAAACCAAGAGGGATGGCACAGCCCAGCCTCCTCCAGGCTCGGACGGGCGCAGGACGGGCCTGCCCTTCGCCCGGGCTATAAAGTCAATATTGTTTGATCAAATCATAATAAATGCATTAAAGTGCGTTTCATTAAGAAAAGAATCCCTAATCTAAGAATCGGGTGAAAATGGAGTTAGTAAAAACCCATAAAGAGTTATAGTTCGAGAGAGTGAGAAAAGCATGAAGCTTTAGCATTTGTCAGCTCAAAAAGATAAAAATGTCAAAGCAAAACTTCCCATAAAGAAAGGTTTGAGAAACTCAGTAGAGTCTCAAAGCAATGTGATATAAAGTCTGGGTCTGGAAAATGTCCTGGAAAGAGTGAGACTAAAAGAGTGGTGCTTTCTGTTCTATGAACGCGCACTATTATAGACATCACATTTCATGAAGCTTTGCAACATTTTGCTCTTCTCATCTCCCGTCAGCCAATCAGCATCCAGGGTTTTACAGGGGGGTATTCTGCCACCAACCATAGGCCACTGGGGCAAGGGGGCCCTGCCAGGGGCCCCCAAAGTTACTTTCCAACAGCCTTTCCATGTCGGAAAGGCCGGCGTGGAAAGGCTGTTGGAAACTGACATCGTAATCCCGACGGCGAAAACGCCGTCCATAGGGGGTCACGGTGTGGTTCCGACCGACAAATACTCCGCGACTCATGGCCCGATTCCGATGCGGTTAGAAAGGCCTTCTAACAGCATTTGCTCCGTCCGTAATCAGATCAGGAACGTGTCTTTCCGACCGACTCGGAAAGGTTTGCGACCGACAGAGTATGTTGCGAATTAGGCGTTGGGAATATCCCAATCCGAACCCGACAGCATTTGAAATGACCGAGCCGTACGGAGCAGAATCGGACGTCTCTACGGGCTGCGTTTCCCAACGACCGAGTACGCCTTTCCGAATCGTGCCGTCTGACTCGATTCGGCAGTCGGAATCAGACTTTGGGGACCCGAAGCGTGCCTCCCTGCACCCGGAGCTTTCCCAATCAGGCCCGTGGGGGTGCCCATGGGTCCCCCCTTACCAGCCATGCACTGTATGGCAGGCACCAGGGGGTGCCCGCCACAGGGTGCCTGATTTGCCCCAGCCACCCCTTTCTTCAATGGGAGCCTATACATTCGGTAGGAACATAGGCTCCTATTGAAGTTGGTCGCACTCTCCCAATCCGAGTCGGTCGGAAACCATTCCCAAACCGATTCGGTCGGAATGATTTCATAACCGCATCGAAATTTGGACCATGCATAGTGTGGCAGGCACCCGGGGGTGCCCGATTTTCCCCAGCTACATCTTTCTTCAATGGGAGCCTATGCATATCCCTTAGGGCCCGATTCCGATGCGGTTAGGAAATCATTCTGACCGAATCGGTTTGGGAATGGTTTCCGACCGACTCGGATCGGAAGAGTGCGACCGACCGAGTACGATGCATCCGGATGCTTCCAGATACAATTCGGTCGGACTCCCATTGACTCCCATTGACTTTAATGGGAGCCTATGTTCCTACCGAATGCATAGGTCCCCATTGAAGAAAGGTGTCTGGGGAAAATCGGGCACCCTGTGGTGGGCACCCCCTGGTGCCTGCCACACTGTGCATAGCTGGTAAGGGGGGACCCATGGGTACCCCCACGGGCCCAATTGGAATGGCTACGGGTGCAGGGAGGCCCGCCACAGGCCCCCAAAGTATGATTCTGACTGCCGATTCGAGTCGTACGGCACGATTCAGAAAGGCTGTTCGAATCCTGCATCGTACTCAGTAGTTCGGAAACGCGGCCCTTAGAGACGTACGATTCTGCTCTGTACGGCTCGGTCATACCGAATGCCGTCAGGTTCGGATGGGGATATACCTAACGCCTAACTCTCAATATACTCGGTCGGTTGGAAGCCTTTCCGATTTGGTCGGAAGGACACGTTCCCGATCTGATTCAGACAGAGAAAATGCCATTAGGAGGCCTTTCTAACCGCATCTGAATCGGGCCCTTCGTCGGACCCTAGTCAGAATGACCGGCCAGTTCACGTTCCGACCGCGAACATTGTAATCGGGTGGTCAGAATGTAAACAACCGAGTCAGTCGGAATGGCACTGAAGCGGTCGGGAAGATTCTGACTGTCGGGAAGAGGCTTTCCGCCCGACATCGGAATGAGCCCCAAAGTCTCCAAACAATGGTCTATGTAGGAGTCGAAACATCTGTATTAATGAAAAATGAAAAAAAAAATATTTTGCAGATTTACCATTGATTGGAAAAAAAGTATGTTAGAAAGTCGAGGTCACATTTTTATTCTGCATTTCAATGTATGAACTCTTCATTACCCCATTAAATGACAAAAATGATCATAAGGCAACGCTGATCTCTGTGTTTATAGAAACATTTTGTGGAAATACTTGAAAACATATAAGTAACATATTTTTTTATTAAAAACATGTTCATGGAGAGTTTCAAGAATCAAACTTTGTATGCATATTTAGCATTTTGCTTTATACATTCTAAACGCATTATTTTCATCAAATCTTGCGCGTTATTTCTGCACATTTATTTTAAACTCTGTTATTTTCTTGTTAATTTTAAAATCTCTCTCTCAAACATATTTCTATCTTTCACATTTAAGAAGTACAGAAAATATATACATATGTAAAATGTATTCTTGTTAGATGTTGTTTTATTTATGTCTTACATCTTATTTCGGCATTGTCATGTGTGCGTGTTGACCATTGTGTGCTATTTTAATAATTGTAAAAATCAAAATTTCCCAAACATTGCTACTCAATGAGAGCGGTGAAATCGAGGTTGGGGTATTGGGTGTTACACGTGAACTCAATATCACATGAACATAGCAGCTGAATCACTTACTTCAAATGATAAAGGTGAATATAGATAAACCAAGGTGATATCATTAAAACTCACTCAGTACTTGAGCAAATGGATTTGTGCAGGATAATCAGAATTTACAAAATATAAGGACTGAAACAAGAAATATCTTTAAACTGAGGTAAATGCCAGTGGTTAACAACAGTCCTTAAGGTGAACAACATGTGCATTTTGCACAGTTTGAAAAATTCTGGGGGCCGGACACGGAATCCACGTGTGGTGGTTGTGTTCCAAACTGCATTTGAGAAGGCCTATCACCCATGTTGATATATACAACCTTAGGCAAAGAAGACAAGTTGTAGCCTTATTATTAATAATTGTCATTGTTCCCTAGAGCCCAGCCATTCTATAAAGTGGTTGTGAGAAATTCATAATTTGTGCCCTGATCAACCCCATTTTTTGACTGATACTGGTGGTTACTGACTCTGATTGTACCGTGGGCTCTGCTAACAAAGCCCAGGGCCAGTGCTCTGCATAAAAGTTATATGGAAATTAGGTTTAATTACAGTTGGTACTGACAAGCTGCCTGTAAGTCCCTAATATATGGTAGGGCAAGTAGGTTTAGAGGCCCAGTAGATTTAATGCACTTAAGTGTGCACTGCTGTAGTGCAAGCTGTCATTTTAAAGGCAGTCCTGCTTTGCAGGCTGCTTTTAAAATAAAACTATGTATAAATTCTACTTTGGAATTAAGCATACTTCCAAAGTTGTAAACTACCTTATTTTTACATATGTCACCCTTAAGGTCTGCCCTAAGTGTCCCAAGAGTAGGGTGCATTGTAGTGATAAGCACGGACATTATAAAAGATGATTTTTATGTCCTGGTGAGGGACAAACTGCCAATTTTGTTTTTCCCCATTGTAGTGAATTAGCTCCATAGGCTAACATGGGAAGCCTTTATTAAACTTTAATAAAGCCTAACTTTTGACAGTAGTGATCTAAAAACATAATTCAAGGTTTGGAAACAATAGTTACGATAAATCCAGCAGCTTGCCAAGGTTGGATTTGTTATAACTATTGCAGGAAAGTAGTTTTAGAACTGCTTTCCTCAAGTTACCTAATATCAGCCCTGTAGCAGCATATTCTGATTGGCCAGCCTTTGACAGGCTGAACTAGCTGCCTTAATAAGAGGTGTGAAGTGGCCTGGACTAGGACAAAGGAGGCATCTGGTGGGAGGAGATCTGCAGCAACAGATGCCAGGACAGGAAGGGGGCTGGGCAGCAAAACTGGTCCTCAAAGGGAGAAAGACAGTGAGGACAGGAACCAGCCCCCTCATGTCCTGTACCTCCAGCCAGATGGGAGCCCCTGTAATTGAATTAGAAGGGGGTCTGGAAAGTGAGTATAGGGGAAAGGTAGCCACACCTGGGGGTGGGTTAGCCAGACCTGAACCTCCAGGAGAGATTTTCTCCATTTAGATTTTTGTGGAACAGTGCTTTCTGGGACAAGAAAATGCCTAGCTTATCAGCGTGCAGTGGACTTTTAAGGATTTGATCAGGTACAATGTGGGGATTGAGGTACCAACTCCCTGAGGAGTAACTCAGAGCTTCTGGAACCTTGGCTGTTGTTGTGGACCCTTCAAGACCCCAAAAGAACCTTCTGGAAGAAGATCTAGAAGTTTGGAATCATTTGGATAATTTTTTATAAAAAGCTCCCCCGGGTGGCTCCACAGGTTGTGGGGCATTCTCGGGATGGAGAGGATTTCTCTCTCGCTTTCCAATCCAGGGGCCTCGTTCTAGGACCTCTGGAAGCCCTTTCTGTCACTGCTGACTTGGGAGTTTAAGGAACTCACATGCCCAAGATACTTGAGATTGTTGCGACTAGCAGACACACCACAGGCAGTACCACAAGAAGAAGTGAAACACTAGCGGACATATGATTCTTGGGGACAGTGTCCTCCTGTCCTGGGGGCGAGACCGTGGGCACTTAACACAAAGTTCCATGCCTCAGAGGAAGGGGGAGGGGGGTTGGGGGAGGAATTAGTTCCTTTTTCTTCCTTATATCTAAGCCAGCCCACTCGATGGGACTTATAGCAGTACTTAAAGCGTGTATTGTATTGTTGTAACGTTTAATGATTATGCTGAAAACCAATAAAGAAATGTAAACATAAAAAGCTCCCCAAGTTGACAAAACTGTAGTTGAGAGTCAAGCGGGCGATGACAAACCACGACTCAGCCTGAACTTCAGGTTTTCCCTGCTGAAATAACATAAAGTAGCATATGTGCTTGTGATAAATAGCTTGTGTGCACTATAATCGCACAAATGAGTATTAATGGAACACATGCAAGTAGAAATACCATGAATGTACAGTGTATTGAGTGTATTTGCAAAAATGGTTGGTAATTATACTATTGTGCAGAATGTCTGTGCATGTATTTGCAAATGTTTAACTTGTAAGATTAATTGCCTGTGCAAGCTGGAGTCCCTGGAGACTATTACTGCTTCTTGGCACTGCTTCTGAACCACCCAAGACCCCATACAGTACACCAAACTGCCTGCCTCCTCTTTCACTGCATTGCAGAAGCTGCAAGGGACAACACATTACCAATAGGTATGAAAAGTACAATATGGCAATATTCTTTATGCAGGTGAAAAGTATTGAGCCAGCACTGGAAATGCTGGCCACGCAGATGGCCATTGACAAAAAGCACATATTTGGGTGAGTGTTTGCATTATCTTCTCAGGGACACCAAGGTTGTTAAAGATAAAATCAGTGCAAGTGCTGCATTGCAGCTGGACACTGAGATTTGTAAGAAACAATAAACTTACATATTAATAAGCACATATGGTAACTAGCAGTTCATAGCATCCATTGATCTGCGTAGCCACTATGGGTACACTTGTTCTTATCCTCACACTTTCCCTGTGGGAGATGGTGCAAACCAACATACACAATGCATCTGTTGTTGGGGCACGGAGCTAAAATACTAGCAGATGGTAGTGCAGACCTATGTACGCATCTCACTCAAAATCAGCACAATTAAGGCAACAATATTCACAGATAAGCAGATATTGATTTGTTCTCATGCACCAATCCATTAGACAGGTTACTAATAAGTATTCAGCCAAATGGTACTTTCCCAGCTGACACACTGTGAAAAGCTAGTGAGCTAGTGGTCTACCCGATGGATGACAACTAGGCATCCAACAGCTGGGAAACATTCAGCTTGCTTCCACAGTGCCTCCCAATGTGATGATGAATGTGCTCCAGAAATTTGAGCTTGCAATCTTCTGAATGCAGGAGTCCTGTTTGCGAGACAAAAAAAACATAACACAAGATGCACAGTCCCCAAACTGAACAGTCTCTAATCACTCTTCTCTACTGGATCACTGACAGAATATCGACAACACTAATATCGACCTACAGAAATATCATGACATAAATATCGTTGTAAAAAATATCAACCTCTTATCTTCATAATGGTAAGTACAAAAATATCGAAAAAAAACATCGTTGATAAAAATATCGAAGTACAAATTATCGTTTTTTTATACGTATTATAAATAATGTAAAATAAATTAAATAATACATTTTACTTAAAAAAATATTTAGATTTATTTGTAAATTTTAACAATTATAAGTAATAAATGTAATTTAAAAATAAATTAAACATACATATATAAAATGTAATATATATATATATTAAAAATAATTAATAAATAATAATTTTAATTATAAAATATTAGAAATATATTAGAAAATAAAGATAAATATATATATATACATACACCTGTAACATAAACATTTAAAAAAAATTATAATATCAATTAAAATATTAAAATATGTAATATTTTTAAACCTACATTTTAAACTACATTTAGTGCAACAGTAGGGAAAGTGTTGGATAGCGGAGGGTAAAAATTACTATTCCCACTCCAGCAAGTGCAACAGTAGGGAAAGTGTTGAATAGTGGAGGGGAATAATTTACTATTCCCACTCCAGCGATTGCAACAGTAGGGAAAGTGTTGGATAGCGGTGGGGAATAATTTACTATTCCCACTCTAATGAGTGTAACAGTAGGGAAAGTGTTGGATAGCGGAGGGTAAAAAATTACTATTCCCGCTCCAGCAAGTGCAACAGTAGGGAAAGTGTTGGATAGAGGAGAGGAATAATTTACTATTCCCACTCCAGCGAGTGCAACAGTAGGGAAAGTGTTGGATAGCAGAGGGGAATAATTTACTATTCCCACTCCAATGAGTGCAACAGTAGGGAAAGTGTTGGATAGCGGAGGGATAAAAATTATTATTCCCACTCCAGCAAGTGCAACAGTAGGGAAAGTGTTGGATAGCATAGGGGTAAAAATTACTATTCCCACTCCAGTGAGTGCAACGGTAGGGAAAGTGTTTTATAGCGGAGGGATAAAAATTACTATTCCCACTCCCAATGAGTGCAACAGTAGGGAAAGTGTTGGATAGCGGAGGGATAAAAACTACTATTCCCACTCCAGCAAGTGCAACAGTAGGGAAAGTGATGGATAGCACAGGGGTAAAAATTTCTATTGCCACTCAAGTGAGTGCAACAGTAGGGAAAGTGTTGGATAGCGGAGGGAAATAATTTACTAGGTACAGTCCCGGGCACACGTAACGAGGATATAATATCAGGAGAAATGTCTCATACTGCAGAAATGTAGAGGGTCTACACCAGAATGATAATCATAGGTGTTTAATATAGTAACAGAGCATAAGCAACCAGCCAAAACAAAAGCAACCAGCCGACACGTGTTTCGTCACAAAGGGTAGTAACCCGTGACTCTTCAGGGACACAAAATGACAATGAAAGATCTTTGTCCAGGACGACAACTGGGAGAAGTGTTGTTCAGGAAGGAAAATGGCGCCATCTTCCGTAACCATTTTCCTTCCTCAACAACACTTCTCCCAGTTTCCTGTACTCCGAGCGCATCCGCCGTTGTCGTCCTGGACTACTGACCTGGCACGCCTAATTCTATATTCCCCCTGTGCTACTTAGCACTTGGTTAATCTCGTCGCCACAGACTGCATCGACTTTTCTGAAGGTCAATAGTCCTCTTTGGCTTATCCGCCGCCCGGCGATATCCGTCTTCCTTTCCTTACATTTGGCAGTAGTCCACCTACCGTGGTTCGCACTGCTCCTCATTGCCGTTTTGGATTCTTGAACGGTCACTTGAATCCACCTTGTTGGCACCGCCTTTCAGCTCGACCTTTTGATCTTGGTGCAAAGATCTTTCATTGTCATTTTGTGTCCCTGAAGAGTCACGGGTTACTACCCTTTGTGACGAAACACGTGTCGGCTGGTTGCTTTTGTTTTGGCTGGTTGCTGAAAACGGAGACGAGTAGTTCACCTAGCGTACTCGCTGGAGTGATTTGTGGCGGATGGTGCCACGCTATTTTCTGTCTATCCAAAGGAGACGCATGAGCGCGTTATTTGGACTAACACAATTGATGATCAAAATTTCACAATAACAACAATAGAACCAGAATTGTATTCCTGTATAAGAGATTTAATCGACTGCGAAAAGAGAGTCCATGCACCACTGTGAATATTAGGACCTGCTGGGTCGGAATTATCACCAGCTGGAAGGTCCAAAGAGTGATTAAATAATTTTGAGCCCTGAAGAAGTCTAGGGTTAATACCCAAAGACGAAACACGTGTTGGCTGGCTTGTGAAGCAACACAACATTAAACCTACACCTGAAGCAAGAACACTTTGTCTTCATTTCTACTTTCTGTATTATAATTATTTCATGCGTGTGCACAGGGTTTGACGTTATTTACTTAGACAGACTTGTGTCTGTAACTGAGGGCTTAGGGGTTTTCCCTCACCTGTTGCACCGTACAGATATCTCTTCGTTTTACTTCTACGATATTGGGCAAGCGCCAATCCACACCCTGTGATAACCAATACCCCCTTTCGCTTTTCGTAAACTTAGCAACTACGCCCTTGCTGCTTTGATCTTGGCAGGCACTGAAAAGTTTTGAGAGGGACCTGAAGTCCCCCACTACAGTGGGGCTTTAGTATCCACCTCACTGGACCAAGTAGAGGGTGCAGATGTGCAAATACTAATTACTTGATCCTTATATACTATCAGGGCCTTTCCAGGGGCAACCCCGGCCTCCCTTTGGAAGGGTGCTATTTGGTTCTTGTTCAATACATCTTCTGACAAAAATATCTTGCCCTAAATATTGTTGGCAGAAATATCACCCCATTGGAGATACTATAAAAGAATGTACAACCAATAAGATATTTTTTATAAATAATGATTGTCACACAATAAATATTCCTGACTATATTTTTATAGTCTGACCTACAACCTCAGTTTGTGATTCTACTGCTCTTTGCAGGTGGCTTAACTTGAGTGCTCTTGGGTGTTCTTAAGAGGGTGCTGAGCATGTCTCTCCTATTTGAGGAATCACTTTAAGTGCAGCCCTCTGCTGCTTTAAAAAAAATGTATACTAATACATTTATAACTTAGCAAAGAAATAGGCGAAAATGCATTCCCTTATTTTTAAGGCGATACCTCCACAGGAATTATAAAATGGAGAATCTGCCTCACACTGTTGCTAACTTTACACTCAAATATTGAGTTTTGTAGGGGTTGTTGCCAAACATCAGTGAAAACTTTAATAATTCCGTATATACCTAGAAGGACAAGCATAGATGTCCTCCCAGGTCTATTGTGCTTATTGCATCCCAGACCATTAACAACATCACAATCAAATTCTCAATTTTTATAATTTTTATAAAATATGTATTTCTGAAAAAACGTTCAGCTACATCGAAGTATCTTACAATTCAACACGATTACACATTTCATTAGTATTTCACAAGAAACAGTGTATTTCAGAAGCATTCCTCAGATAATTACATGGTTAGTTCCTCTTCCCTTTGATTAATCTATTAACAACTAAAGGTAAGGGCTTATTAGTTTTTCCCAGGATACTGCTGTAAGTCAGTTGATGTGAGAAACAACCTTATAGTTGACTCGCTCTTGCATAATCTATGCAGATGCACTTTGGGAATTAATTTACATCAGTGGACATTCACAAATTGAGTCACAGATGTGATATAGAAACTTCAGAGTAAATGTTGTTTACACTAAAACAGTTATGACTTAATTCAAATCTAAAAACATGTGTAAATGAATTTTTCTTACAGGCACACCTATAGTAGTTTTGTGCAAGTGATGCACAGATTGTAGGTAGACAAAAATATTTGTGAAAAGGGAAAATATTAAACAAATAAAATTATAATGTCTTCTCTTTCCCAGCTTTAGGCATGCATACTATGTGTGATGCGTAGAACACCCATAAACACACATAAACACACACCCATTAGCATCTACTTTGGTATGCACTCGCAAAGATCGGATATTTGGTATATGCCTTAACCATGAGTAAGCCAGAACATTCAGTGAACCACCGAAACATGCCATTTGTAATGATAAAGAAGCATAATTTACGAGTGTCATAGTAGGCACCTCTTTTTGTGAATATGGACAGGAGGGATTGCAAGTGTGCAGGAAGTTCCAGTCTTTTATACAGGCAACAACGTATATAACCTCACAACATATATTGATGGCACACGTCAATCACAACATCTTGTTGAGCTTAGAGATTTATATCAGTTATTTTAATCCCTAAAGGAATCCCCTTTTGGTAAGGCACTCATGTTGCCTTTTGTAACATAACACAACAATAAAAAAGAACTGTATAAAATCTCATGGTTCAAGACACATTCAAGAATTTTAAGGCCATAACAGCGCAGACAACAAAAATGAATTTCTATACATATACAATCCTCCACCCTCTGCAACTGAGTGATCCTTTCCTTTCCTGGCATTTGAGGGAAAGTCTTGACAAGGCTACACAACACTGATAAATTGTTGCTTTACTGCAAATATTCAAGTATTTTATAGTTTTTGTAAAGAACTAGTGTGATCAAGTGTCCATAACAAAAGTGTGGGAGGAGGCAATACATTTTAACAACAAATTATAGGAAGGCAATACTTTTTTCAAAAAATGTGTTGTTTTTGTTAGCTCTCAATTTTGTACGTTTTACCGCTCTAAATTCTCAGATGCAAGCACATTGGAAGCAGTGTAGTCCCACCCACTATCGCATTGTTAGACATTGAGAATGCTTCTAGCATAGAAAAATGGTAGGCTGTATTTCATGCTTGTGTGTACTATATATAGTTAAACCCGTTTCTAAAAGCAGTATCCACCCTACACTTTTCTCCTTTAGCTGTCCTTTCCTATTGTATAAATCTGGGCGCTAGAAAAAACATTCTTTGCAGCATTTTTGTCCCTTATAGGCCTGAAAGACTGAGGGAGTGCAGGGCTCGCAATGGGACACTGACCAGAGGTTCTGGTCTGGGTGTGGCCACTAGCGGTCCTTGACTCCTTTATTTAACTCCTCAGCTTTGCCCGGCCTTGGAGTGCATGGTGCATGCTATCTGTGTGTCTTAGAGGCCTGGTGGCCCTCTACAAGGCATGTATATCCTCCGAGCAGCACAATAAAGGCATCAACATTGACTCATACACAAAAAATAGTACATGTATGCCGCTAATAACCTGTTTCACACCACTGATTTTCCCTCAGTGGTACATGAGGGACTTGCTGGATGCTGTAGCTGGCTAAAATATGAATTTGAGGAAGTCTCAGACTCCACCATTCAAAGTCTATAACATCCGTGTCCAGCACCTGAGCACTTTATTCCTTTTGGGCTGGCAGAAAATTCCCCAAAGTCCCACCTACCACCAGACCACGGGAAGTTTCATACTAAACTTAATATTTGAGACAATGTCAGCTACACAGCTGGAGCACAGTCAAATATGTTCTCACTTTTTCCGTTTTTCTGATTACCACGAGATGGTAGTTGTCAATTCGTGAATACCTGTTGTAAGCTGTTCAATGACTAAACGTTTTACCCACAATTTAAACGTCTAGAATTGCATTATTAGAAAGTGTTACAGCCAACCTATTTAATTAGCGATACACTTCTAAGTAACACTCTCTTTTAGCCAATTTCTGTGTTCAATATATTAACTGATATTTTCACCCATCAGTGGACATTTTGACAGAAAACAAAGTGAAGATCCCTATAAAATGTTAGCTTGAAGACTCAGTTGTAATAATTTGAGAGAACACTGTGCCAATTATAGTTACACTTCTTAGCGTGAAAGGGGCGTGCAATGGGCGTTCTGTCGCAAAACCCATTGCTTTTTGACCCTGCCCCATATTCACAAGGCTGTGACAGTGCCAAAAACTAAGACCAAGGAATACCTGGTCTTAGACTGGCAATATATGGAGAAATTATTAATTCTTCCTCGTCGGTGCCCTTCGATCAACTCAGTTGGTTTACATTCCGACCGCCAGATTACGATGTTCGCGGTCGGAACGTGGACCGGCCGGTCATTCCGAATCGGTTCTGAGCAAAATCGCCTTTCAAGATTGTTTGTGTGCAGGAAGGGTTTGTTTTTTTGATGTATCACACACACCGATTCCGATCTCGGCCGGTAGTGCTCCGAATCGGATTCGGATTCACCGGATCCGATTCGGAGCCCTGTTTCCCGACCGAATCGTACGCGGGTCCGGCCGAGCGAGTACGATGCAAGCACCCGCGAAATCGCCGACCGACTCGAACGCGGCTTCAACACACTCCGACCGACTCGCATGGACACGACTCGCACCGCGCTATGGAGACGTTTCCCGGCCGGGTAAGTACGATGCGGGCCGCGAGCAGTCCGACCGACTCGCGCCGTCCGGCTCAAAAAAGCTGTCGGAGCCGGACTTTGGGGGTCCGCGTCGGACCCCCCTGTACGCGTAAGCACGCGAGTCGCACACAGGGGCGGACCCATGGGTCCCCCCTACCTGTGCATGTACGCCGCGATGCGCATGGGCGCGTACACGCTGTAGGGGGCGCCCTTGTCCGCCTCGCACCTATTGAGTCAAAGGGAGCCCGCGTACGCGTTGTACGACCGGCTCCCATTGACTTCAATGGGAGTCCGACCGACTCGAGTCCGATAGCATGCGAATGCATCGTACTCGTCCGGTCGGACTGCTAGGGTCCGATTCGGTCGGAATTCTCTCCGGGTCCGGCTCGGTCGGAGAGATTTCCGGCCGGAATCGGAATCGGCCCCATATATGTATATTTTTTATTACCGTTATTTTTATCCTGTGTACTTTATATGCATGGAAACATTGCGAAATAAAGAATTTTGACTGACTGACTGTATTTGTTAGGATATACGTTCTACTGCAAAGAAAAACTTCAGATGAATCTAGTTTTAAATGGAGGGTTTATACTGTACATTTCTCAATGTGGTAGACAGAAGTGAAGTTTGCACTTTACCCTTTGTGTACATCTGCTTTTTTGGCCTTCGTTATGACGACATTGTATTTAAAATGAATAGATGAGAGTCTCATCTGGACAGGTGCACCACGCTGTCCTGTAAAAGGATGGCTGTAATTGTATTTTCATTGTTTAGATTACAAGTGCCTTAATGACTTTACAATATGGGCCATTTCATGGTATAAAAGTAAGTGCTTATACCGGACATGCAAATGTAAGACGAGTCTTAAGATGCCCAATTATAATGGCATTTTTCTGCAGTTTACTGGGCTTGTGGAGAATATAAATGCGTAATTTCTGAATTGAATGGCGTGAAGAATGAGACTCTTGATGAGATGATTACATTCACACACAAGCCCATTCTTCTTGTTTCTAGGACTTTAATGAGCAATGTTCAGCAACAATAGAAGCAGCAGTATTTGTAGAACATGGAAACCCTTAGCTTTTTGTGGATTTTTTGCCTGGCTTCAGGGGTAAATCAGGATTGAATACCAACAAACAGATGTGCAATCTTTGTCAATCAAATCTAAAAGTGTAGGGTCCAATAAGCTGTGTTGGGTTTAATGTGAATGACACAAAACAAATCACTCCCCGGAATGAGGTGTATTTAAATCTTTAAGCACTGTAGAGTTAGAGGTACCAAGGCACTTGGGGGAAATTAACATATTTTCTCATTTTGCTACGATGATTTATTTCTCTGTGTGATACTATAGCCAAATGCGTCATTCTAGCTTGATATTAACAGTTTAGATTGGAAGTTAATAATTCAGTCATATTTCACCCTACCAAACATTGAAAGCCAGCTCCCACAAGTTTGAACAAAGTCTAACACAGCACAACACTTATGAGAAAAGCCCTATGAATTGCAACTGTATAAAATTGTCTTTATCCCTGCTTTACATGTTACAGAGACTAGCTCATCTGATCTGCTTAAAGTGTGAACAATTTATATTGTAAGAGAACTGTTAACTCCATGAGGTTGCAGTGCAGCTCCACTTTAGAAAGAGCTCACAAATATCATCTAAGGAGGCTGCATTGCCTCATTAAAATGAATGTACATTACTTGATTACTTGATAGTATCTATTCTTCTTCGCAATCCTTATTTCCCCAGGTCAGGACTTTATATATGTAACTTGTTTTTATTCAAATCATATTCCTGGTTTATATATGTAGCTCTTTCTTTGTTTGTGTGTGTGTGTGTGTGTGTGCATAAATATTTTGCAACCAGTGACTTACATACAATACGGGGCCCTAGAATCGTTCCTGTTGGATTCATCTACCACCAAGGCTACAGAATTGAGCGAGGCTGGTGGAGGTATTCTGCACGCACACAAATGAAAGAGAAAATAAAAAATATAAGCAGAGTGGGATAGAATTTCAATAACCAAAAGAAGTTAATTTTGGTTTATTTTTGGAGAATGGTGGCTGTTGTGGTTCAAGACTAGCCTCATGAAGTGAGGATTGCAACAAGAAAGAAAAAGGGATACTTTTGCTTGGTTCCAAAATATCAACATTTAGATGCATCATTTCAGATTTGTCCCTATAATTGGCTATAATCCAGAGAGCAATCACCATGATTTTAGCAGGACCATTCTGCAAACTTAGGAGTATGGGTGAAACTCATGTGAAATCTCGCCTATTTTTGACTGTGTGATATACTGAACGCAGAACTTTGCTCTTATATTTGTCTCCAGTGATTCTTGATGAATGTGTTTTAGAAAGGTTGGAAGACTTAGGATCAGTAGTACACACCTCCTCTCAGCATGAAATAAAATGCTTGATTTAGTTTCTAATTTTCATTTACCGTGTAACATTCACATAATTCACATCTGCTTTTAAGTGGGAAAAATGTTTGTTGTGTTAGCAGAAAACAAATAATGAGTGGCCTAAATTGTAAAAAGGATTATCAGAATACTTTGGAGATTATCATACTTATTACTGTCACTTTCAAGGTATTTCTCTTGCTAGGAATGGAAGAGGCATTTGAGAACAGCTGTGTGACTAAAGCACTGATCTAGTCATAAGCACACTAATTTATTCCTTCAAAGGTACTTTAGTCATTGCTTCTTTTATCAATCTATGCCAACGATTCACAAAATCATAGGCTATGCAACCTCAAAATTGGCCCGTTTTTGCTATGCAATAAATCATTTTGCGAGCTAGATTTCCAACTCTCAAAATGGGATTACTGATCTATTCTGAACCACTATTAGCAAGGGGCATGAAAGGGGCATCGTCTAAACGTAATTTGAATAGGTATGTTTCAATGCTTTATGACCCCAGATATGATACTGAAAGTGCTGCAATCATCTACAGCCCTGACTGCCACCCCGCTGTCATCTGATGATCAATGCGATGCCCTGGCCTCCTTCTTTGTGGAGAAGGTGGAAAAGATTTATCAATCCTTCCCCCAGGTTGCATCAGTTTCCGTTCCCATGGCCCGGTCCCCCACTTCGTACATGCTGACTACTCTCCCCGTCATCTCTCAGGAGAAACTATCGGTGATATGTAGGAAGGTCAAGTCCGGTTCTCCGTCTGACCCACTGAAGCCGGCCTATGCGATGAGAATTCTACCTGTGCTCATCCCGCCTTTGTGCCATGTGATCAATCTTTCCCTTTCTACGGCGACTGTGCCATGCACTTGGAAGCATGCTAAAGTGGTCCCCCTACTAAAGAAACCTAACCTGGACGCTACTAAGTTGGAGAGTTTCCGCCCCATCTCCCTCCTGCCCTGGGTCTCAAAAATTTCTGAGGTTCACGTTAATACTATCCTGACAGAGTATCTGGAGGCAAACAGTCTCCTAGACCCATCTCAGAATGGATTCCATCCTGGTCACAGCACGGAATCTGCTCTTCTTGCTGTCACCGAACATCTGAGATGGGCCCTAGATGCCGGTCGTACATCGGCACTGATTCTGCTTGATCTCAGTGCCGCGTTCGACACGGTCTCCCACCAGATTCTGCTCAGGCGCTTGGAGGAGGTAGGCATAGCGGATGGCGCCCTGGATTGGTTTGCCTCCTTTCTTTCTAGGAGGACCTTCCAGTTGACCGCCCCTCCTTTTTCATCCAGAGTCTATGCCATCAAGCAGGGGGTTCCTCAGGGTTCAGCTTTGAGCCCCACCCTGTTCAACCTGTATGTGCAACCACTGGCAACGGTGGCAAAAAACAGAGGGCTCACAGTGGTGTCGTATGCAGACGATACCCAGTTGATAGTCACTCTCACCGATGACACTACTCGAGACGCGTGCAAGTTTTGCAGCGATCTCGAGGCTGTCTCGGGGTGGATGAATGCCAACTGTCTACAGCTCAATGCTAGTAAGTCTGAGGTTTTGTTAGTGGGGAGAGACTCAGAGTTGTGGTGTGAGCACTAGTGGCCCGCCGCACTGGGGTCGGCACCCGCTCCTAAACAGGCAGTAAAAAACCTGGGGGTCTGGCTTGACCCTGCCCTTAACTTCAGAACTCAAACTAAGAAGGTGGCAGGGACGTGCTTTGGGCTACTGCGGGGGCTTAAACCCCTGCTGGGCTTCTTCGACCCTTCAGTCAGGCAGGTTGTCGTCCAGGCCTTGATTCTGTCCAGACTGGACTATGCCAGCTCCCTTTACATCGGGGCCAATCAGGCTGAGATTGTCAGACTACAAAGGGTCCAGAACGCAGCGGCCCGAGCGCTCCTTGGCTTGCCAAGGCGGTGTTCTATCTCGAATGAATACGCCGCCTTCATTGGCTGCCTGTTGCCAGGCGTGTGGAATTCAAGGCCCTCTGCATTACCTTTAAAATCCTCAACTCTTCATCGCCTAGTATTCTGTCAAACCTGCACTCTTTCTACACCCCCTCCTGCCAACTCCGCTCTATGAGACAGAATTTTGTGGTTGTCCCCAGGGTGAGGAGGGCTTGTGCTGGTGGCCGCTCCTTCCGGGTGCTGGCTTCTAGACTCTGGAATTCCCTTCCTATTTCCATTCGCAGCCTAAAGCTTTATCTGCCCTTCCGTAAAGCCATTAAAACGTTTCTGTTCCCTTCGCTATAAGGTGTTCTGTTGTTACCAGCTGCGCTAATCTGGTTTCAGCGCCGGGACGCCCCTTTGCTGGGGCAGCCGCGCGCTTTATAAATCAGCTTAACATAACATAACATTGAAAAGTTACCGACTACTCAAAGGAGGTGGTGACACATTTATAAAGGAGAAACTGTCCCAGTTGGACTACTAGACCTTTGGGAATTGTGTCAGGTGGCCTCGAAAGGAACAGGGAATGGTCATGGGGACCACTGCATACTGCTCACAATGAAAAATCAGATATTTGTTTTGAAGCAGCACCCATTCCTTCAAGCAACACAGACTGCTTTTATCAAAATGTTTTCAGCCTGTATGCAAACACAGAGATTACTGTTTGGTTTCTTGCAGGAACAATCATTATGTGGATTGCTTTGTGACCCCTGCACATGGAGATTTTTTTTAATCCATCCTGTTAGTCCATAAGTAACATTGCAAAATTAAAGACTGGTCACAATAAGTTGGAGCTCAATTTCCAACCACTTTTTGTGACCAGTCTTTTCATACATCTGGTCCTTACTGTGCCAAGGGTCTGATTTGATTATTTGCAGATGGAGTAATTACTCCTGCCATGGCAAGGGCACTCAGCTTGCCATATCTAAAGATGTCTGCTGCCCCTGTAGACATCTTCAGCATTTCCATGAACCCCATAACATTGGTTCTTAGAAATACATTGTAAGTTTGACAGATGGCTCAGTCAACATGATGGAGTTGTACATGAAACTTACAACTTTTTTCATTTTCAAAAAGAAGTGTCCCACAGTGCTAAATGAGGTCTAATTTAGAGTTAGGCGTACCTTCAGGTTGGCTGAAAGGATACTCTGTCACCTCTGCAGCGGAGTTCCCTTTCCACCAACATTTAAATCATCCCTTAAATTTCTTTTCAGATGGGAAAAATCTTTAAGCTGGCTCGTTGGCTGCAAAAAAGGCAGTGTTTCAAGGGCCAAGTACCCATATTGAATTTCTATCAATCCCCCTCATAGTTTGTTAGATTTTTTGAGTTTAATGTGATCTCAGTTAAAAAATAAGTTGGCCTGACGAACGCATTTTTCTTAAACCTTTTTTCCATACAAATTCTACTTGAATGGCATTTGGCAAGTTTTGAAAATCAACTCGTTGAATGTCTTTTATCTCAAAAAGTTCATTTTCACAGCAATATTTTCAGAGATCCCACCCTGTCTTTTTTTTATTTGCACCTCACCAGCTCTCCTCATTTTTTTTCTCTTTCCCCATGAGTCTGTTCTGGGTGACAACTGAGACCCATTTCTTCTTATTATCCAGCACCGGTCTCCATTACTCATCTCCAAGACTATCATGGGCTGGCACCCTCCTGTTTTGCTTCTTATTTTGGTCTGCCTTCACACCTTCATATAGTGCAGGTTTTTGCACCATTGCATTCCTTCCCACTTGCTGTTTGCATAACCTTTCCATATTTAACCACATGTGCCATTCTCAACTTAACATTTTTAGCTCCTCTACCACTCATTCACCCAGATTCTTTTCTTTACTTGCTTGAAGTAGAAAGGACTACCACAAACTAAACCAGTCCTTTTTCCTCACTGTTACCCAACATAGTTCTACATTTTAATAAACAATTGACAATCTATGCAAACTTCCAATTCCTTTCAATTTGACACTTATTGGAAGTGTATTGGCGTGTGTTTCTTCAAAGATGTCATCATTGGACCTTTTCAGTGATCCTTTTTTCCTATTCACAAAAGTAGTTTTTCACCCAAACTGTTTTTCGAGCACTTGGGTATTTCATTTTGGTTTGCAACATATCCTTTTACCCCACATACCTATACCATGTACTTATTGATACAGTCCACATTGACACAATGAATATTTACAGATAATGTGCTTATCATGAACCAAATGATTAATATCCTGAGCAAAGAGAGTTCATAATAATTAGAAAGAGTCCACACAGTTTTTCTTCACAGAAGTCTTCTTAGGTCTTTGTTTATTTCAAGCTTTGCTCACAAGTAGTTTCTTCTGGCCACCAGCAAAACGGTACATAACCAATGGCTCCAGCCAACAGCAAAAGAACACGTGTTTCGTCTACGTGGAAGTATCCACTGACTGCCAGACGCCCCGCTGTCTAAGGAGCACTCTCCTTGGGATCGGAGCTGGATCAAGGATTTCGCCTGGATGTTCTTTTAACACATTAGTATTTAACTTAAGTACCTGAGCCTATAATCGCTTTGCTGGACTATATACAAAATTGCCCTGAAGAAGTCAGTGGATACTTCCACGTAGATGAAACACGTGTTGGCTAGGAGTTCTTTTGCTGTTGGCCGGAGCCATTGGTTATGTACCGTTTTGCTGATGTCCAGAAGTAACTACTTGTGAGCAAAGCTTGAAATAACCAAAGACCTGAGAAGACATCTGTGAAGAAAAACTGTGTGGACTCTTTCTAATTATTATGAACTCTCTTTGCTCAGGATATTAATCATTTCGTTAATTTCATGTGTGGACATTTGTTTACACAGTTGGTAACGTAGGGTGGTCGTTACCCTATATCCTTGGAGCATCCTTACTTGACTGTATGATTTACGCATCACTTAGTGCAGACCATACTCTTTCACCTGTTTTTTGTATCCTAATGTGCTTATCATCTTTTATAAACTAGTGGGTCCGCAACCCAAAACAGGCATCCTACCAGTCTACAGATGAAGGTTCTTTGAAACGCAGCCTCAAAAACGTAGTTGTTCATACTTGCTTTATGAAATGTTTCCTTATGATCAGTGGTTACTAATCTGCTAGCACCGGGACACTCTTCTGACTAGCTGTGTGGTCCATAGAAAACCCAATAATGTATAAATAATAATAAAATAATCTGTACTAAGCTGGGGATGTACCATGGAGTGCTCTCTATTTTGTATTCACTCACTACACAGACAATATCTGATACTCAAAAGCTTTCACAGCTTAGGGTCTGATTCTGATGCGGTTAGGAAGGCCTCCTAACGGCATTTGCTCCTTCCAAATCGGATAGGGAACGTGTCTTTCCGACCGACTCGGAAAGGTTGCCGACCGACCGAGTATGATGCGAGTTAGGCGTTAGAAATAGCCCAATCCCAAACCCGACGGCATTTGAAATGACCGAGCCGTACGGAGCAGAATCGTACGTCTCTACGGGTCACGTTTCTGAACGAACGTGTACGATGATGGTTTCGGACAGCCTTTCTGAATCGTGTCGTCTCACTCGAATCAGCAGTCGGAATCAGACTTTGGGGGCCCATAGTTGGCCCCCCTGCACCAGAGCCTTCCCAATCGGGCCCGTGGGGGTACCCATGGATCCCCCCTTACCAGCCATGCACAGTGTGGCAGGGACCAGGGGGTGCCCACCACAGGGTGCCGATTTTTCCCAGCCACCCCTTTCTTCAATGGGAGCCTATGCATTCGGTCGGAACAAATGCTCCCATTGAAGTCAATGGGAGTCCAACCAAATCGTATCTGGAAGCATCCGTTGCATCGTACTCGGTCGGTTGGACTCTACCGATCCGATTCGGTCGGAAACTATTCCCAAACCCATTCGGTCTGGAAGCTTTCCAAACCGCATCAGAATCAGGCCCTTAGTGGGAGGATTCATGGTTATGCAGGTTTTGCCCTCATTGATGCCTGTAGGTTTGTTGCAGGATAGGGTGCTTTACAATTGCTTTTGTAAGACCTCAGAATGTGAGATCCATGTCAAATTCCCTGCATTTTCTACAGCATTGAAAGTTCAGTTTCTCTTCAGAACACTGGGTGTTCCAGTAAATGGATATTATCTCAAATATTCAAAATGATCTTTTCACAATTTAAAACTTTGATAGTGTTGCTTCTCAAAAGCAAAGTTTTAAATACTCTACATTTCATCAGTAAAAAAACTCAAGAAAGACGAGATCAGGAAAATTGAACATAACGGGGAAAAGAAAAGGGGAAAGGAAGTGGATCTTTGCCACTGCTTAGTATCTTATGTTCAGTCATCAGCAAACTTCAACATAGAGGCAGATTGCAACTATTCTTTGACATCATCCTGTTGTAGACAGTAACATCCAAGTCCTGAATTATTTCCAGACTCCTGAAAGTTTATCTTTTACCGAAAACGATTTTTTGACAGGTAAACAGTGTAAACTTTGTGCTTTCGATTGAAATAGGATCAAATATTTTATTCTTCTTGTGTGTGGTTTCTGACAATGAAAACACAAAAATTGGTATATGGGCATATATCACAAATGCATCATGCGCTCGTTATTTCATAAATATTTACAGCTGGTTAGAATGTTTTTTGCAAGATTGAATCTGTAAATACTGTAGCAAAGTGTTTCTAAAGAAAGGAAGCCTACCTTGACCTATATCCCCCTTTAGATTGATAACTGTACTGATAACTGTACTAGCAGTCAATGTTATGATCGAACAGCATATTATATGTCAATTATTAATGCTTAGCTCACTTCTATTGAAAGGTAACACACAAATATTTAAGTGTAAACCTTCATTTTTTGTGGGCTAGTGTATATTTTGCCAGCCCTAGGCCAAGTGACAAAATGCTGTTTTGCTTATCCAACCCCTATCCACTTTCCATCCCCTGCTGCCCCTTGGCATATACATGGATAGCCTTTGCTACTGGTAGACGCAATCCAGTAATTTGGTGACATGCGGTTGTCCATTTTTACCCTGACTTAAATAGGCCATTCTATGAAGCAAAAAGGATGTAACGTGGTATAAAATAAATAGATATAGCACCAAAACCAGTAAAAATAATGAATCGCTTGAGACAAATACAAACTAAAACCATGAGATTATAACACTTCAATAAATACAGGCTCGCCATTGTACACTATGCCTTGGTTTTAGAAAAAGAGTTTGTAAGAATATATTTAATGTATTTTACCCATTTTTTTAAGAGTCATTTCAGGATTGGAATCCATTTTCACTAACTGCACACTGAAACATTAAATGATAGATGGGGCTGTTTAATATTCCTGCTCTGTGACCGGCATGGAACGACACAGGCATCGAATGGCGCGATGCACTCATTTTCAGTGAAATCGTTGTCTACAGTGAATACAATAAATCCATACTTTTACGAGTTAAACAGCTTGTTTGTGTGCCAGCATAGCAGCAGGTTATTCTTATTAAATAAGACTCTGCTAATAATAATAAATCTGCTCCTTTGTATGCTGTAAGGGCAATTTAGTCAAAAATGGGTGTCTGCCTTGGTGCTGCTTTTGTGCACAGGCACTGAACGAGATTGTGATTATGTGTAGAGGTAAAATGGCCTAGAATGATAAATAACGTCGCTCCCTCAGACCCTGAAAACAGCACAGCAACAGCACACAAGGACAAGGTAGACAATATTCTCTTCCCTGAAATGACCCCTTTTATTTCTCCCGACTTTGCCTGTGTGGTGCCGATGTGCGGTATGATGAGGTGCATAGGTGGTGGATGACTCACCAGAGATGCTCCCATGAGCCTCAGTGTTAACAATCTCATTAACTACTTGTTGATAACATGTATGGACTATGCAGAGGACACAACTAGTCGTTGAATATAACATAAATATAATAAAGTACTTTAAATGGCCGCGGACCACCTTACAGGATCAATACTTAAGGGCTTAGGTTATCGAGAAAAAGTTATTGACTTGCTTTTGGATCCGCATTTTCAATTATAAAACACAAATTAAGGTACCAAGTTACGGATAACTAAAATAACAGCGCTTGAGTTCTCACTCCCCCCAAAGCTGACACAAATCACTTTTTTCTGAAAGGCATGAATATAGCCTAAAAGCTGGAAGAGGATGAAGACAATTTGAATGCAGATGTGCACCTACACGTTTACAGCTATCGAGCCACAATCATTTTGGTTGATTAAGGGGTATAATGAAGGCTTGATTGGAATTCAGAAACTTCATATTCAATCAATTTATTAATTTCAGCTCCCTGGTCTTTCACAATGAAGGATTATTCATAATGAATGCTGCATAGAATGCACTTACTAGCATACATTGCCATTCTGCACCAGGGATATAGTCGTCCTTTCCAGACATTTGAGATCCACCACATAGTTTTGGATATTGTCAAAAATGACACCTTTCTCCATATTTGTGCACTTATATATTTCTCGTATCATTGCAACATTCTCCTCTGAATCGCTTTTCTAGCTTTACACTTTAAAGATAAATTGTTTGTCTTTTATGGTAATTTGCCAATTTAACAGCACCTGCTGATTCAAAAAGGCAAAGAAAGTTTAATTCCCTTATGCACAACTGTTTAATCAAAATGGCATACTTTTTTGCTATTATATATATAGTTTGTATACTTGTATTAATCGCCAAGACGTTCTGAGAAGCCTGAACTAAAGCACAAAAATCGTTCAATGGTTTACTATTGCATAATAGAATTCGGTGTTTACAATTTACTCTCGAAATCTATGTGGGATAAACTGGAATGCCAAGATAAGACTGACTAAGTTATTGAAGCCTGTGGGAAAGAGGCACGTAGGGTTTGCCCTATTCCCTCGTTTTTATGAATTATGCATCTTCAAGCCCAGCTTCCTTCAGTAGCTAATGGCAGTCTTTGAAGTGATTATATCCTTGGACAACCGATGGTTGTCTATTGTATACATAGACAACCATTGATGACCAAGGTCTCAGTGTTTGTGACCAGGTATTTGACCAGTTGTAGAATACAAACACCGCCAGTGTCGTTCCCATCCCACTCAGGGGCTGTTTTTCAGAGGTATGACTGGAATCATTTGTGATATTAACATTGTTGGGATAAAGGTTAGCATTCTGCTCAAGTGCTGCAACAGAGAGGTCAGCAATCGAGAAATACCTGGTGGGCCACACACTTTGCGACAGGCTAGACTGTGAAATCCGGTTGAACGTTTCCCTTGGTCTTGCACTGATAGCCACTTATGGCACTCTGAAGTGATCAGAAGATAATTGTTACAGAGCTGTACAAAAATTCTAAATAATTAAATACAATAATAGAATAGTGATCAAAGGTCTCAATTGTGTTATGTGTTAAAAAAAAACTATTTGTGAAGGACTTCATCTTGTGATCACTTCCTTGAGCGGCCGCATCACACATGTTTTTATGCTAAGGGTGTATTTTAGTTACTTGAATTGTGTATTATTTAATATTTACATTTTGACATGTGATGGTGATAATATAGATAAAATTTGATGATGCGGGAATTGGTTTTTCACTATTTCCCTTTTCTATACGTTATTTTATATTACAAATTTATATTACTTTGGGGAGAAGAACCCAGTAGACCCTCTCTCTAATACTGTTCACATTAACTTTTGAAGTTGTGATGGTGATGTGATTTGTAGTCACGAAGGATAGACGAAGTTTCTTATGTTTTCAGTATAGGCTTGTAACATAGTGTGTACGCCCCATCAGTCCCCCTGAAGTCATAGGGCCAATTGCCCGAATGACAAAAAACACTTGCTGGCAAAGCTAAAATGTTGTTGTGGATTCGGCATTTGGTGAATATTCGGTAATGCACTCTTTATGGG
This sequence comes from Calotriton arnoldi, assembly GCA_963921515.1. NCBI lineage: Eukaryota > Metazoa > Chordata > Amphibia > Caudata > Salamandridae > Calotriton > Calotriton arnoldi. The sequence continues at coordinate 1,776,213 of CAWUFW010003334.1, forward strand.
TGTGATTATGTTCACTGCTTGAATTACATTTCTGAAATAAATGAGTGAATATTGTGCTAACAGCTGGAATATACTTTCTCGTTGGGAGTTATGTCAGTGTTTGATGAGGGTACCTGACCTATTTAGTTACTTTATCACGTCAGGGCATGAATGGCAAGGATGCAAGAGCTGGCCAGTCCTGGTGAGTGTTTCATTTTCCTCTCACGTGATGCATTGGGTATCAAAGCAATAGCAAAAAGGAACAGCAAACAGTCAATTTAAATGACACAAAAATGAATGGTTCAGAGATTCAAATTGAGCGGGTAAGTAGATTGAAACATTGATCACTATCCTTATAAAATGAAGTATTTGTATAATGCTAGAATACCCAGAAAGGCAAAACTAGAGTTCATAACAACCAGTGGCGGCTCCTCCGCTAAGGCGGAGAAGCGTCACCCCACTGCCAGGAGCAGAAAAGAAAGGAAAAAATAAAATGATAACAACAGAATTTTATTATCATTAGATTTTTTCCTCCTGCTGCGGCAGTGCGTGAGCAGGCGGGGTGGAGCTGCAGGGAGGAGTGGTAGAACACTCCTGTGGCTGTGCGCAATAATTGTTTGGTCGGCCCTCTCGGACCGCCCAAATCAGTCATGCACACTCCCCTGTTCACCATGCAGGCTGCATGACAGCCTGCATACAGAACAACCCAACCCCTCCAGCCCCTGGCTGATCACCGTGTCACGGCGTTCAGACCAATCACAACGCTCCATTGGAGCGATGTGATTGGCTTAGGGGTGGGAGCCTGGCTGCCTGCTTCCTGTTCCGACCTGGAGTCGGACACAGGCGAGCAGGAGAGAAGACGTAGGACCCGGCGGCAGCAGCAATGTAAGTTTTTTTTTTTATGCAGCCCACGTCCCCCTACCCCCACACGCCCGCCCCACCCGCGAGCCATGCCGGCCGCCCCTGATAACAACAAATATATCACAAGCCTCTCATTTCGGACACATTATGAGTTTGCAGTGGGAAATACTGTTCATTGAACTTGAAGCAAATTTGGAAATTTCTTATGATGAATTCACCAGTAATAGTAAGGGACGTTTATTTGAAAGGAAAATGCAAACACTGTTGCTCCAGGTGAGATCTATATTTTTCTTTATTTGCAATAAATTATTAGCATGTCGATATGCTCAAAATACGGGAACATTTATCGAGCATAGTGGTAAGAGTTGCGTCATGCTCTGTGTCATTAACTGTATCATTAACTGTATCATTAACTGTATCAAGCCCTTTTTCCACGAGCTTTGCAGTAGCAGAGACAAGATGGTAGAGGTGAGACTGCAGGTGTTTCCTCTTTCCACTACAATGGATGTCCGCCTGGAATGGAGAAAGTCGAAATTTGCCCTCCCAAGAATTCTTGACCTTCTAGGTAGCTTGTTTCAGGAATAAGTCCAATCACAAAGTAGGTTGTTTCAAGAATAGGACTGGTCAAGGTACATCACGTTTACTACAAATAAAATAAATCTCGAATGCAGAGTTATATTTATTGTAGAAAGAACAACAATTTAATAAACCGTGTATGTGTAAGCACATGTACAGAGAAAATCGTACTTACGCAATGCTAATCACACAATTCACACTCAACAAAACGTGAAATACAGTTGCAACACAGAGCACCCAGGTGTCACATAATAGACACTGTTCAAGATTACTACTTGGCGACAAAGCTAGTTTGGTTCATGAAAAAGACAAGATGGAGGATCGCAACCCCCCCTCCCTAACAAAACTATAACTTTTAAAATTATGATTCAGTGGTTATCTGATTAAAAGTATGAGAAAATTTAAATGATTGGACATAAAGTAAGGAACCTTTAGAGGCGAGTTGTCCAAGTATTCTCAGAGAGGTTTTATTGGAATAGAAACTCAGAATTCATCACACACTATAACTTAAGAATGGGTGTCCAACCAAGTGCTTTAGCTTTATGAACAAGCATTGGCAATGGCAATAAGTCTGACTTTAAAGGAATCTTGTCTGGTAATGTGAGGCATTACAAGAAAATAGCATGGGAATGCATATGTATATGTGTGGAACCAAAGAACATTAGCATAGTATAGGTGTAAGTTAAAATTCATGTAGGCTAATGACTGCCCTCCTTCCATCTGTAGCTGCTGCCAGAGAAAAACCCCACAAATTGTCTAAGACACTTTTATAGCATTATAATGCCATGGGTGTACCTCTGAAAGTTGAAGCTCAGCCAGCGGGATAAATAAACAAAATGATCACAGCTGTGTGTAGTGCAAGTACTTTTTTCTGTGGAACACACAGTGTGTACCCAATCAAAACATGTACTCGTGGTTCCCAACATGGAGGCCTAGCCAAAGCCCCTCTCTAGTGATGCCCACATAATTGTCTGGCAACAGCTGCTCTGTCAACCCAGACCATAAAAAGGAAAAATACTTTATTACACCAATAATGTAATACAATAAAAATAGACTATGCAAGAGAACACGGGAGTCTAATGAAGTGCTACTGGTGAGGCAATAGCGATCTATTAAGACAAATGACAGTTGCAGGCTCAGGTTGGGAAGTGCAAGAAGATTTCTGTGTCTGTGAACAACAGGTTAGTTTCGTAGTGGTTAGAAATTAGCCACATAGTCTCAACCAACGTGTCTCTGGGACAGTCAGCATTTACTTTTTTTCATGCAGTGGGACCTGCCACAATGTTCTTGCTGAATGCACTCTGTACGGGTGGCCAGCCTTCTCTCTCTGCACTCAGGGCCGGACTGGCCGTTGCGGGCACCGGGCGTTTCCCCGGTAGCCGCCAGGGAGGGGGCCGGTTTTAGGCCCTGGGGGCCGTTCTTGTTACCAGCGGCCGTCAATATCGGCCCCTGTAACAAAAACGGCCGAAATCGGCCGTATCAAACAGCTCGACCGCACCCCCCTTCTCACCCCCAGGGGGGCCGGCCGAGCTGTTTGCCAGGGCCGGTTTCGTTTCCCAGTCCGGCCCTGTCTGCGCTGCAGGTGGAGCTGCAGATGCCCCAGTTTATTCAGTGTGCTATTGAGGTCCAATCACAAGTTCCTCATCCAAACTGTGATGAACGCTGCCAACAGGTCACTGGTGAGTCAGTAATGTGTGTGGGCAGGTCAAAGGCCACGGCTCACAGTATGCCCATGTTACAGTTGCCATGGGCACAGCACGAGAAGGATTGTGAAGGAGTTCATGATCCTTTTCATCGGTCCAGTGTGAAAGGGTTACATTTCTGAAGCAAAGAGAACCACTCAGCATTTGAATCAGCCATGCAAAGTGACTCTTTCTCACATAGCAGTGCCATGAGCATCAGTCACATTTGGTATTGTTGGTGCGGCACACCTGGCTCAAACAGGGAATGAACTGAGACCCATCTCAGCAGTTGGGTCAGGTCCTGCAATGTAGTTCTACCCAGTTTACCCATCTGGGCAGTTCCCTCTTTAGATCACCACAGCTCGACTTTCCTTCTGAGCACAGTTCCTTCACTCCGCTCTTTCAGCATGCCTGTTAGACTCCTTTCCATTGGATACACATAGCTCTCCTCCAGCAAATAATTACATACTTTTAGATGGTGTCCCATCACCAATGGGAGACTGGCTGTCAACAACAATAGCTCAAGAGTTTCCTAAGCACTATGCGGAGTGTCAGCTCTTCAGTCAGTGATAAATCCTGGGGCCATCTAAGAAATTGTCAAGTTCTTTCCTATAGTCCTTTTACAGACAAAGAATGATGTTTCCACTGTCCTAAAACCTGTCTGAGGTGGTTCACTCACTTTGTGTAGCCTTTCTCTCCAGAACAGACACATTCTTTACCTTTAGATGAGGGTCCTACAGTAGGCAGCAAGGAGTTTTCTCTCCTGTGCGAGCATCCAAAATAAGAGCACAATAAGGAGGGAAGCCCTTGCACCTAACAGCCATCAGCCTTTTGGAGTAGCAAATTTGGTAGATGCAAAAGCAAGGACCTCATCTATACTAATGGAAATGCTCAAGAAGGAGAAATCATTCTGGCCACTAATATAATGTCATACATTTTAATAGGGAGCTTAACAGGGATTTTAGAAATACATATTGTTTTTCTGGGAGGAAGTTAACCAGCCTTTTTCTGTGCCATGCTTTACCCAGCGAAATCGAAAATGGACCCCACTAATTTCATAACCACACACTTACATGTGATACAGATTTGTATTACCAGTATCCTGATACTCCTAAAACACATACCATAATCTCAAGATGTTAGCAAAGGCCCTGGTCACGACACTCTCATGGAACTTTAGGGAGCAAAGTCAGAATGTTTCTTGCTTACTACCAGTAAGTTAAGGAAAAAGGCTTGTCTGGTACTAGAGATTCAAAAACAGTACGCTGCTGTCTCCCCAAAGCATCCGTTAGCCGGCATATGGACAGTAGACTCATGTAAAACATAGACACACTTAGGGGCCGATTCCAATTTCGGCCGGAAGGGCACCGAACGATGGTCGGAGCCCTTCCGACCGAATCGGAACGTGCCGCTCGGATTCATTTCCGACCGAGCCTTTCCGATGGGCTCGGTCGGAAAAGAATCCGACTCGGATTTCCGGATGGCTCACGACGGGTTCGAGAGCCCGTCAGCCATCCGGAAATCCTCTGCTACTCCCCGGCTGCCTCTTTGCGACCGAGGAGTACGATGGCAGTTTTCACTGCCTCTTCGTGCCGGTCTTTCCGGCACGAAAAGACAGTCGGTCACTGTCTTTGGGGGCCCCAGTGGGACCCCCATGGGTGCAAGGTCGCCGAATGGCGGCCTGGAGGCACCTATGGTGCCCCTCTGTTGAACCCTGCACCCGGTGGCAGGCACCTTGGGGTGCCGGCCACAGGGTGCAGGGTTGAACTGCACCCCTGCTTTCTCAATGCCAGCATGCATTCTGTCCGGAATGCATGCTCCCATTGTGGGAGATACGAGTGCGACCGAACAGGGTTCGGTCGCATCGTCATGCCTGGGCCGTAACCCGACGACAGCAGGTCGGTCGGTTACGGCTCCGGACCGATGTCGGACAGACCTGAGTCCGTCCGACATCGGAATCGGCCCCTAAGTGTGCTCCTTCAGACCACAGAGACCCATACACAGTCTTCAATACCTTAGCAAACAAAAGGCCTCAACATGCACATATTACTCTCTCACAAATGGGCACTGAAAATTAGAATGACCAAGGATACTTGCAGTTGGATAACTCAAGGCAGGGGTGAATGTCCCAAAACCAGGCAAAGGGCATTCCTGTACTAACAGACAAACAGACATAGATCAGCTAGACAGGCCATCATGCATTTTTATTCTTACAACCTTAAATAAATATTATCTTGCTTGTGTTATACAATGCCCATGTCTAAAAATATACATGGGGAATGCGAAATACAGATTTAAGGAATGTGCATTTGGGCACCATAGTGTTATTAATTAAAAAACATAGATGTTATTGATGAGCATTTTTGCCTTATGTAACAGAGAGAACTGCCCACGTTTTTAAAAACCTAGGGTTTACAAACCATTGCTTTGAATCCTAGGCAAACAGATTGAGAACTGAATCACGATGTAATAGTAAATGACCATTTACTTTAATTATCCCATGATTCCAGAAGATGAATTTAGATAAACTGATCCATTTATTCGTGTAGCTAAGTATGTATGCGACTATGTTGTGTACCCCTACATCAAGAGCACTACAACATGGATCCCTACATCACCTCAGTAAGTTTTTAATATAATTTAATACTACCTTGACCCCCACTACATTGTTACTACAATTACCTAATCTTTTTAAATATTTTCAGAAATTATTTTTTCATTAAGGCACATGGAACATTTTTCTTTATGTTATGTGTTTGTTTCCTATATATTTAATTGCTCTACTCAATTAAATTACTTTGACTTCTTCCATTCTTATTCTGTAGCTATTAATTATAATTCCCTTTATCCTCTCTCTAATGTAACCTTAGTGTTGTAGTTTTTTTAATGTTTGTGTTTTTTCAACTTGCCATAAGCATACTCACTTCCCTCATCCTTAAATATTTAACTTGCAGTTCATTTTAATATTAATACTATCCTTGTCCTTTAGCTTTGCTATTAAATAAATAATTATCTGTTTCATTTAAATGAACCTAATCCAATTATTTCAAATTCTACTTTTTCTGTTTAATTTAAAATAAAATGATACATATTAATTATAATCGTTAGCAATACTAGTTTTAATAAAAATAAAATTATTATAATGATTATAGGAAATGTTGCTAAACTCTCTCAACCACCCCTGTCTTATTATTGCTATTCAATTTAATGTTACCTATGACAATTTCCTTATTACATATGAATACAATACAGTATATAGTTTTGGGAGGAACCCTCCTAATCCTCCTTTTTATTTGCAATTTAATTAAACTGAATGAGTCACCATTTATTTACTGTTTGTAATTAGTTAAAGTTAAATTAAATTACATATTTTTTAGATTATATTTATCCATAATGATGTAGTGCCTGATGATGTAGCAGGCACCCAGATGTAGCTGTTGGCTATAGTGTCCCATCAATTTAGTGGTGGTAATTTATTGGGGCTAGACCATAATTAATTACTGTCGATAAAGAAGGGTTTATGCACTTTAAACTAATTACTGAGGGGTCTATTCACAAAGGTAAATGTACACTTATAGATGTACTCAGGTGTAAATTCACTACTGCACCTAGTAGTAACTTTACACTTTTTTACTTCCTCCTTTCCAAATGTAAATGTGCTACTACGTGCGGTCTTGGATGTGTCCACCTCTTCAAAACTGTGAGTGGGGCCTGCTTAAAGACGTTTTACAAGTGTAAAGTTACTAATGGTATTTTTTTTATGCAGGCAGAGGTCTCAGCCTCTGTGACAGAGATCTCTGTATAGTAAAGTGTAGGGACAAATAATACACTTTAATTAATAGTAAAAATATTTAAAATATTTTAATGTAAAAGAAAATGCAAATTCACCTAAAATAATTATTGTTAATCAAGAACTAAAAGAAGAAATGTTGCAGCACATTAACTCTTCAAATTAAATTTGTAATAAATAAATAAATACAATATATTCATTTAATTTATTAATTTATCGTTATTGCTGTATAAAATAATTATATTTAATTCTTTCATACATTTTATGAAAACATATTTGCTAAATTATTTTTACATTTCTATTAAAATGTGAAATTCGAATCTAATTATTTTTCAAAACAAAAGTTTTATACCTCTCTAAATATATCTATATATACATATATATATATATATATATATATATATATATATATATATATATATATATATATATATATATATATATACATATAGATATATACATCCAGTCACCAAACTCTGTTAGTCCAAAGAGTAACATGCACTCTCCAGAATTGAAACATTAAGTTTTTAATACATTGGCAGCACAGCCAATATTTTCGGGGGCAGCAGTTTACCTGAACACAATCGGTCTCATGATCAAGGGAACCGTTGTTCCCAAAACATGTTGGGTGTGGTGCCAATGCATTAAAAGCCTTGATTTTTCAATTATAGAGTGTGCGTGTTGCTCTGTGGACTAACGGAGTATGGTAACTGGATAGGATATTACGGTCCCCCACACCTGTTCATGCCCCGCACTTAACGGAGATGGAGGCACATCTGGGACGTTGTTGAAATAAATATATATATATATATATTGCCTGTTGGTGGTTGTCACAGGATACTTATAGTTAGGTCAGCATTTCCATAGGAAGAGAATTTCTTGGTTTGCTAATAATTTTGGCATATTTTAACAAATGTCAGTGCCTACCTCGAACGTTTTGGGGTCATCCATGAAGGGGGAGGGGCTGAGAGAAAAGTGGGGTCCCAAAAGCAAATTTGTTCATGCATTTTTCATAGACTTTTTTGGAACGCACTACCAACAAAAACTGATAAACTGAATTATACCAAATATTGCAGGAAACTAGATCTTGGTCCAGAAAGCCTCACTTTTGTCATTTGGTGTAAATCCGTTCAATAGTTTTTGAGAAATTAGGGTTTAAAAATATTTTTATACCTGGACAATTGGGGTCAATTATAAACAACTATATTAATATTTAATTACTGAGTACATTTTATTAAAACATATTTGCTTAAATACTTTTACATTTTGATTAAAATGTAAAATGTGTATCTAATTGTTTTCACAGACAAAAACATAAAATATAAATTTATTTTATCAAAAAAGTTAAATTGAAAATAACTTTTGAATGCTATCTATGTATTTATACTATACAAAACCAGAGTATTAAAAGTTATTTTAACGATATATATATATATATATAATATATATATATATATATATATATATATATATATATATATATATATATATATATATATATTACCTACTGGCGGTCGCCAGTAGGTAGTTATAGTTAGGACCTGGTTTCCATAGGAGAAGCGTTTTTCTTTTGCCAATACCTTTGGCGCCGCTTGACGAATTTTCGCGAAATTTTCAAAACTAATGGGGTGCTCCGGACAGCTCCTGTCTTGAAAGTTTCGGGGTGATTCGTCAAGCGGGGGCCGAGAAAAATGGGGGGGTCCCAAAACGCATTTTCTCCATGTTAATTTCCATAGGAAATTTTATTCGCTGCTACAGCCCGAACTGCTGAACGGAATTACACCAAATTTGGCAGAGAGGTAGCTCTTTGTCCAGAGTGCACTCTTTGCTTTAAATGGTGTAAATCCATTCAGTAGTTCCTGAGAATTTCAAAAATAATCTCATGATCAAGGGAACCATTGTTCCCAAAACATGTTGGGTGTGGTGCCAATGCATTAAAAGCCTTGATATTTCAATTATAGAGTGTGCATGTTGCTCTGTGGACTAACGGAGTATGGTAACTGGATATGATATTACGGCCCTCCACACCTGTTCATGCCCCGCACATAACAGAGATGGAGGCACATCTGGGACATTGTTGAAATAAATAAATATATATATATATATATTCACTGAAAAAACCATAGGTTTTAGGGACAGTTATAGTTAGTTGGACATTTCACTCGTACAAAACCATAGAAATTCCCCTGTTATAGTTAGTTCAGCTAACTATAACTCGCGCCACCGCAATGCACTGCTGATGACGTCACATATTACATCACTCATGACATGGTCAGTGACATCACTGATGACATCACTGATGACATCTCAAATGACATCACTGATGACATCACTGATGACATCATCCAGTGACTGTGTGTTTCTGTAAAATTTAAATATGTTTAATATATATAGGGAAAGGCGTATTGAAGAATGAGTGGGTGTATAAGTGTCTGAATGGATGATTTAGTACGTGCGTGACTGACTCTACAAGTGAGTGATTAAACGTATCTTACTGAATGCATGGGTTAGTGACTAAACTGTGTGAATGTCTGTATCCGTCTGTTTGTTGGTGTGTAAGTGGATGCATGGATTTGCGAATAGCTACATGAGTGTCTATATGGGTTATTGATTGGTTCTCTGAGTATCTGTATGGCTGCCTGAGTGTTTGTGTGGGTGGGTGTGTGTGTGACTCTGTACATAGATGTGTGAGTGGGTGATTCACTGGGTGCATGATTTCAAGAGTGCATCTGTGATGGACTGCTTGGGTGGGTGAGTGTGTATATGGGTGTGTTAGTGAGTGAATGTATATCTCAGTGGTACATGTGCGAGTAACTACATATGTAAAAGGCAGTATATATGTGTGTTAGAGTATTTAAATGGCTATAAGTGAGAGTGTGTGATTGTGAGAGTGGCTGTATGGATGCGTGTGTGCTTGTATCAGTTATTGTATAAGAGCGTAAGAATGTGCTAGTATTTGTATGAGTAAGTGAGCTGGTGTGTGTATAACTGTATAGGTGAGTAAATGGGTGTGTGATTAATTTTTGCATGACTGACTAGGTGTGTGAGTACCTCTATGGATGAGTGGCGGTGTGTGAGTGTTTATATAGGTGTATGAGTGCATATGATAGTCCTGTACTGAGTGACTGTAAGTATGAGTGACTGTATGGGTGAGTGAGTAGATGTGTGTGTGTAGACCTAAGAATCAGTGAGTGGGTATGTAGTTATTGGTATTGGAGTGTGTATGGTTTTGAGAATGGCAGTCTGTAATTTAGAGTGGGTGTATCAAAAGTTATATTAGGGTGTGAGAAGATGCATGAAATTATCACATGGATGATGTCATCAGTGATGTCAACAGTGATGTCATTTGAGATGTCATCAGTGATGTCATCAGTGATGTCACTGACCATGTCATGAGTGATGTAATATGTGACGTCATCAGCAGTGCATTGCGGGGCGTGAGTTATAGTTAGCTGAACTAACTATAACGGGGAATTTCTATGGTTTTGTACGAGTGAAATGTCCAACTAACTATAACTGTCCCTAAAACCTATGGTTTTTTCAGTGAATTTCAAAGGTTTTTTAAATGCTAATTTCTAACTATAACGTGTCTGAAACCTATGGTTTTTTCAGTGAATTCAAAGGTTTTTAAATGCTAATTTCTAACTATAACGAGCCTGAAACCTATGATTTTTAAGTGAATTTCAAAGGTTTTTAAATGCTAGTTTCTAACTATGCCTACAGAGGTAGGACATGTGAAGAAAGAAGAAAAAACGCACAGAAAGAAGCAAAAGAAATTCAGAAAGAAGCAACAGAAGTCCACAAAGACGAAGAAAAGTGCAGGAAGAAGCAAAAGATGTGCAGAAAGAACCAACAGAGGAGCAGAAAGAGGCCTTGTTGCAAAATCATCCTGTGCCCACAACTTTTTCAGACGGGTACTGGTGGTAACTGACTCTGACTAACCAGAGTCAGTGCTATGCTAAAAGACACTTAAAATACAGTGAAAACACCTACATACACTAGGGAACACTATGCGTTGGGGTACTCCTGTGATTAGCATGACCTCCTCTGTAAGTCCCTAGTACATAATAGGGCAGGGGATTAAAACTACCTCTTAAAAGCGCTACAGGGCGCGTTTGCACAGTGGTGAAGGGAGGGGGCCTGAGGTGACATGTGTGCAAACGCGCCCGTGGCGCGTTTTAGGTGCGGGATTAAGTCCCCTTGAATCCTGAGGGTCCCTGGGGCCCAACTAGCCCCCCAGGTACCTACAGTTAGGACCACAGAGCTGAGTTGCAGAGAGGCGTTCCGAGGCCACGCACCTTTTTCACCTCTCTGCAACGCAACTCTGTTATGCCTACTGAAGGTACCTGGTGGGCTAGTTGGCCCCAGGGCCCTCAAGATTCAAGGGGAATTAATTCCCAACTTAAAAGGCACCACAGGGCGTGTTTGCGCACATGTCACCTGAGGCCCCGCCCTCCCTTCACCACTGTGCAAACGCGCCCGTGGCGCGTTTTAAGTTGGGGATTAGGTCACCTTGAATCCTGAGGGTCCCTGGGGCCCAACTTGCCTACCAGGTACTTCCAGTAAGCACCACAGGCCTGCGTTGCAACGCCTGTAACAAATTGTGCAGCTGTGTTTAGGTAGTGAAGGGGGTCGTGCTGGGGGTAGTGTTTTAGGGTTTAGGGTAGTGCAGTGGTGTTTGTGTAGTGTAGGGGGTCATGCTGGGGGTAGATTTAGGGTTTAGGGTAGTGCAGTGGTGTTTGGATAGTGTAGGGAGTCGTGCTGGGGAGTGTTTTAGGGTTTAGGGTAGTGCAGTGGTGTTTGGGTAGTGTAGGGGTTGTGCTGGGGGTAGTGTTTTAGGGTTTAGGGTAGTGCAGTGGTGTTTGTGTAGTGTAGGGGGTCGTGCTGGGGGTAGTGGTATAGGGTTTAGGGTAGTGCAGTGGTAGTTGGGTAGTGAAGGGGGTACTGCTGGGGGTAGTGTTTTAGGGTTTAGGGTAGTGCAATGGTGTTTGGGTAGTGTAGGGGGTACTGCTGGGGGTAGTGTTTTAGGGTTTAGGGTAGTGCAGTGGTGTTTGGGTAGTGTAGGGGGTACTGCTGGGGCTGGTGTTTCAGGGTTTAGGGCAGTGCAGTGGTGTTCGGGCAGTGTAGGGGGTCTTGCTGGGGCTGGTGTTTCAGGGTTTAGGGTAGTGCAGAGGTGTTCGGGCAGTGTAGGGGGTCGTGCTGGGGCTGGTGTTTGAGGGTTTAGGGCAGTGCAGTGGTGTTCGGGCAGTGTAGGGGGTTGTGCTGGGGCTGGTGTTTCAGGGTTTAGGGCAGTGCAGTGGTTTTCAGGCAGTGTAGGCGGTCGTGCTGGGGTGGTGTTTCAGGGTTTAGGGCAGTGCAGTGGTGTTCAGGCAGTGTAGGGGGTCGTGCCGGGGGTGGTGTTTCAGGGTTTAGGGCAGTGCAGTGGTGTTCGGGCAGTGTAGGGGGTCGTGCCGGGGCTGGTGTGTCAGGGTTTTGGGCACAGCAGTGGTGTTCGGGCAGTGTAGGGGGTCGTGCTGGGGGTGGTGTTTCAGGGTTTAGGGCAGTGCAGTGTTGTTCGGGCAGTGTAGGGGGTCTTGCTTGGGTGGTGTTTCAGGGTTTAGGGCAGTGGTGTTCGGGCAGTGTCGGGGGTCATGCTGGGGGTAGTGTTTCAGGGTTTAGGGCAGTGCAGTGTTGTTCGGGCAGTGTAGGGGATCTTGCTGGGGGTAGTGTTTCAGGGTTTAGGGCAGTGCAGTGGTGTTCGTGCAGTGTAGGGGGTCATGCTGGGGGTGGTGTTTCAGGGTTTAGGGCAGTGCAGTAGTGTTCGGGCAGTGTAGGGGTCGTGCAGGGGTGGTGTTTCAGGGTTTAGGGCAGTGCAGTGGTGTTCGGGCAGTGTAGGGGTCTTGCTGGGGTGGTGTTTCAGGGTTTAGGGCAGTGGTGTTCGGGCAGTGTAGGGGGTCTTGCTGGGGGTGATGTTTCAGGGTTTAGGGCAGAGCAGTGGTGTTTGGGCAGTGTAGGGGGTCTTGCTGGGGGTAGTGTTTCAGGGTTTAGGGCAGTGCAGTGGTGTTCATGCAGTGTAGGGGGTCGTGCTGGGGATGGTGTTTCAGGGATAGGGCAGTGCAGTAGTGTTCGGGCAGTGTAGGGGGTCGTGCAGGGGGTGGTGTTTCAGGGTTTAGGGCAGTGCAGTGGTGTTCGGGCAGTGTAGGGTGTTGTGCTGGGGGTGGTGTTTCAGGGTTTAGGGCAGTGCAGTGGTGATCGGGCAGTGTAGGGGGTCATGCACGGGGTGGTGTTTCAGGGTTTAAGGCAGTGCAGTGGTGTTCGGGCAGTGTAGGGGGTCGTGCTGGGGCTGGTGTTTCAGGGTTTAGGGCAGTGCAGTGGTGTTCGGGCAGTGTAAGGGGTCATGCTGGGGCTGGTGTTTCACGGTTTAGGGCAGTGCAGTGGTGTTCGGGCAGTGTAGGGGGTCATGCTGGGGCTGGTGTTTCAGGGTGTAGGGCAGTGCAGTGGTGTTCGGGCAGTGTAGGTGGTCGTGCTGGGGCTGGTGTTTCAGGGTTTAGGGCAGTGCAGTGGTGTTCGGGCAGTGTAGGGGGTCGTGCTGGGGCTGGTGTTTCAGGGTTTAGGGCAGTGCAGTGGTGCTCGGGCAGTGTAGGGGGTCGTGCTGGGGGTGGTGTTTCTGGGTTTAGGGTAGTGCAGTGGTGTTCGGGCAGTGTAGGGGTCGTGAAGGGGTGATGTTTCAGGGTTTAGGGCAGTGCAGTGGTGTTCGGGCAGTGTAGGGGGTCGTGCTGGGGTGGTGTTTCAGGGTTTAGGGCAGTGCAGTGGTGTTCGGGCAGTGTATGGGGTCGTGCTGGGGGTGGTGTTTCAGGGTTTAGGACAGTGGTGTTCGGGCAGTGTAGGGGGTCTTGCTGGGGGTGATGTTTTAGGGTTTAGGGCAGTGCAGTGGTGTTCGGGCAGTGTAGGGGGTCTTGCTGTGGGTAGTGTTTCAGGGTTTAAGGCAGTGCAGTGGTGTTCGGGCAGTGTAGGGGGTCGTGAAGGGGTGGTGTTTCAGGGTTTAGGGCAGTGCAGTGGTGTTCGGGCAGTGTAGGGGGTTGTGCTGGGGGTGGTGTTTCAGGGTTTAAGGCAGTGCAGTGGTGTTCGAACAGTGTAGGGGTCGTGCAGGGGCTGGTGTTTCAAGGTTTAGGGCAGTGCAGTGGTGTTCGGGCATTGTAGGGGGTCGTGCTGGGGGTAGTGTTTTAGGGTTTAGGGTAGTGCAGTGGTGCTTGTGTAGTGTAGGGGGTCGTGCTGGGGGTAGTGTTTTAGGGTTTAGGGTAGTGCAGTGGTGTTTGTGTAGTGTAGGGGGTCATGTTTTAGGGTAGTGCAGTGGTGTTTGGGTAGTGTAGGGGTCGTGCTGGGGATAGTGTTTTAGGGTTTAGGGTAGCGCAGTGGTGTTTATGAAGTGTAGGGGTCATGCTGGGGGTAGTGTTTTAGGGTTTAGGATAGTGCAGTGGTGCTTGTGTAGTGTAGGGGGTCGTGCTGGGGGTATTGTTTTAGGATTTAGGTTAGTGCAGTGGTGTTTGGGTAGTGTAGGGGATCGTGCTGGGGGTAGTGTTTTAGGGTTTAGGGTAGTGCATTGGTGTTTGTGTAGTGTAGGGGTTGTGCTGGGGGTAGTGTTTTAGGGTTTAGGGTAGTGCAGTGGTGCTTGTGTAGTGTAGGGGTCGTGCTGGGGGTAGTGTTTTAGGGTTTAGGGTAGTGCAGTGGTGTTTGTGTAGTGTGGGGGGTCATGTTTTAGGGTAGTGCAGTGGTGTTTGGGTAGTGTAGGGGGTCGTGCTGGGGATAGTGTTTTAGGGTTTAGGGTAGTGCAGTGGTGTTTGTGTAGTGTAGGGGGTCATGCTGGGGGTAGTGTTTTAGGGTTTAGGATAGTGCAGTGGTGCTTGTGTAGTGTAGGGGGTCATGCTGGGATAGTGTTTTAGGGTTTAGGGTAGTGCAGTGGTGTTTTTGTAGTGTAGGAGTTCATGTTTTAAGATGCAACGCTCCAATACCTGACCAGTCTGCACTACATAAAACTGCAAAAAAACTAAAAATAAAAAGTGTTTTGCACACTTTTGTCATTGGGCTATATGTGGGCTACATCTGGGTAATATTTGTGCTACATTTGGGCTCTTTTTCTCTGGTGGCCATCTTGGAAGACTTCTTTGTTATGAAGTTTCCTAATTTCCTCATTTACTGCAGTCTCCTCAGTAGGAAATGCTTTCAGTTTTTTACTTTGATTCCATCAAGAAGGCATTCAGATGTGTCTCACATTTGCCATGAATTCAGAATGTTAGCACTCTAGTTGCTCATTAGATCACTGTAGTAAAGGTACTACTCACCAGGGAGTTAACTGGAAGTCTGCTGCTGGTATTGAAAGTGATTGTTTCAGTCTGCATGTCAGAATTTTCTAATGAAATAGAAGAGGATTTGAGATCTCACTTAAAACATGCCCTCATTTTTCTTTCTGCAGCACTAACCATAATTTCTATTTCAAAAAGAACCCCCTCATTTTGTTCCTTTTTAAATTAAATGTTTTAAGTATTAACGGTTTATTCCAATCAAGATGGCTTCAGGTGTGCCATACTTTTGTCATAAGTAAGGCTGTTAGCGCTCTAGTTGTTCTCTTAGAACACTCTGGGAAGCTGCAGTAGAACACAAAGGCATCAACTGGCAGGCTGCTCCTGTTGAAATATAACAGGAAGATATTTGAGATCACACTTGAAACATGTCCTAATTTTTCTTTCTACAGCACTACCCATAATTTCTATGACAAAATGAACCCCATCATTTTGTTCCTTTTTAAATTAAATGTTTTAAGTGTTACCAGTTTATTCCAATCAAGATGGCTTCAGGTGTGCCATACTTTTGTCATAAGTAAGGCTGTTAGCACTCTAGTTGTTCTTTAGAACACTCTGGGAAGCTGCAGTAGAACACAAAGGCATCAACTGACAGGCTGCTCCTGTTGAAATATAACAGGAAGATATTTGAGATCTCACTTGAAACATGTCCTAATTTTTCTTTCTATAGCACTAACCATAATTTCTATGACAAAATGAACCCCATCATTTTGTTCCTTTTTAAATTAAATGATTTAAGTGTTACCAGTTTATTCCAATCAAGATTGCTTCAGGTGTGCCATACTTTTGTCATAAGTAAGGCTGTTAGCACTCTAGTTGTTCTTTAGGACACTCTGGGAAGCTGCAGTAGAACACAAAGGAATCAACTGACAGTCTCTGCCCTTGTTGGATGTACATGTTTTACTGAGAATGTCAGACTTCATTCTCACATGACTGAGAAAGATAATGTGAATTTACAGAAAATATGCTCTCATTTTAGCTTCTGGAGCAACTTCCAAAACTCTATGGGACAAGCATGTGAAAATTGTTTTCTCTCAAACATGATTCATGATATCCCAGCAGAAGCTTTTTCACAGGGTAAAATCACCTTAGAACACACCACAATTCCTGAAATTAGTATGATACCATCAACAAATGAATTCTAATGTAACTAAAGTCTGTTATCACCCTTTATAGTTCTCCTTTTGGTAACACTCAAAATCTTTGATTCACTACAATGCATTTCAATGGGGTACTATCATTTATATTGGTCCCAAGATGGCTGCCAGCAATTCCAGGATGAAGTGCTGACAGCCAATCAGATCTCACGATGACATGTGTGGTTAGGCTCCGCCCAGATATATATGTGATTTTACTTTTGATTTTCACAGCAACTACTGAACGGATTTACACCATTTAACAAAAAAGGGTTCTTTCTGAACCAAGAACTACCTCTTTGCCAAATTTGGTGTAATTCCGTTCAGCAGTTCGGGCTGTAGCCGTGTCTAAAGTTTCCTATGGAAAATTGCATGGGGAAAACACGTTTTGGGACCCCCCTTTTTTCTCGGCCCCCACTTGCTGAATCACCCCGACATTTTCAGGATAGGAGCGGACCGGAGCGGGCCATAAGTTTTGAAAATTTCGCGAAGATTCGTCAACCGGCGCCAAAGTTATTGGAAATAGAATGTTGTGAATTTCCTATGGAAAATAGGTCCTAACTATAACTATCTACTGGCGACCGCCAGTAGATAATATATATATTTATTTGTATATATATATATATATATATATATATATATATATCCTGTTGGTGGTTGTCACAGGATACTTATAGTTAGGTCTGCATTTCCATAGGAAGAGAATTTATTGGTTTGCTAATAATTCTGCTGCGGTGAGCCGCGAACCCTCCTGATCACAAGCTTGTCTCTAATTGGCTGCCAACACTTCAAACCAACAAGTGTTGGCAGCCATCTTGCGACTCGGTAAAACCGAGTCACAAGCAAAAAGGGAAGAAAATGATTTTTAAAAAAAGAAAAGCTCAAGGGGTCCGCCAAAAAAAGCATTTTTTTAAAATATTTTTGGTGAGATTCACGTGGGGTATGCAAATCCCTCTGAAATAAAAAAAAAAAAACAAAGCGCAGTCTCCCGCTCTTCGTTGATTTTAAGCCCCAGGGTGGGCCAGGTCCCGGGGGCAAAGTATTAATGTCTTAGCGGGGGCCTGCAGGGGCCCCCGCAACCACAGGGACCACCTCCTCCCTGGGGCATTGTTATTAATGTGGGGGGGCACGCGGCCCCCTGCAGCCCCGGGGACCGCCACCTCCCCGGGGCTTTTCTTAAAAAATGTGTGGGTGGCTCCTGCCCCCCATGCCGCCCCAGGGACCGCCACCTCCCTGGGGCATACATGATTATGGGCGGCGGGGCCTAGGGGGCCCCCCCAAGCCCCTCAACCCCTGGGGACCACCACCTCCCTGGGGCTTTAATTATGATGGGAGGGGGGCTGCGTGGCCCCCCTCCAGGAGCCCTTAATGGCCCTGGGGACCGCCACCCCCTAGGGCCGGCTCCAGCAATGTCCCGGGGTACCCACCCCTGGGACATTGCAGTTTGCTATGTCAGGGCAGGAGCATGGTTCCCGCCCTGTCATAGCAAACACTGTTTTGCTTCGTGGAAGCGAGAGCAGGAAACCTGCTCCCACGTCCATGAAGCAAAGCAGAATTGCTTTTGGGCAAAGGGAGCTGCATGTTAGCAGCTCCCTTTGCCCAAAAGCAATGCCAGCTCCTGCAGGAGGCGGGGAGCCGGCAGGGACCGCGGGGGCATTGGGGGTCCCCAATGTTGAGGCCAGGCCCCAGGGGATGGGGTCCCCTGGGCCAGAAGTGGCCCAGGGAAGGGGGGCCATGTGGCCCCCCTCCCGTAATATAATTTAAAAAAATATATAAAGAGGCAAAGCCCTGGGGGATCGGGTCCCCAGAGCCAATAATGGCCTCAGGAGGGGGCTGCACGGCCCCCTCCTTTAAAATGATTTTATATTTAAAAATAAAAATATGTGGCCATGCCCCGGGAGATGGGGTCCCTGCGGCCGAAATTGGCCTCAGGAGGGGGGGCCGCGGGCCCTGGAGGATGGGGTCCCATGGCCCAGAAAATATTGAGAGAAGGGGGGCCACACAGCCCCCTCCTGACAAAAAAAAGTTTTAAAAAAGCCAGCAACTCGCCGGAGGCCATGCCCCCTCCCTGCACCACTCTGCAAACACGCCTCCTGGCGCCTTCTGGGTTGGGGGATTAAGTCCCCTAGAATCTTAAGGGTCCTTAGGGGCCAACTAGCCCACCAGGTACCTCCACTAAGCCCCACACAGTGGGATTGCTGAGAGGTGGTCCGAGGCGATGCCCCTTTTTACACCACTCTGCAAACGCTCCTCTTGGCGCACTGCTGGTGGGGCGATGAGGTCCTCTTGTGTCCTGAGGACCTCAGGACTAAAGTGGACTTCATCCCCCGAGCAGCAGTGCGCCAGGAGGCGCGTTTGCAGAGTGGAGTAAAAAGGGGGCATGGCCTCGGAGCACTCTCAGCAATCCAGCTGTGTGGGGCTTACTAGAGATAACAGGATGGCTAGTTGGCCCCCAGGGACCCTCAGGAGGCAAGGGGACTTCATCCCCCAACCAAGAGTGCTCCAGGCGGCGCGCTTGCAGAGTTGTGCAGAAAGGGGGCGTGGCCTGTGTCCACCTCTCAGCAATCGCACTACCTGGGGCTCACTGGAGGTGTCAGGTAGGCTAGTTGGCCCCTAAGGACCCCCAGCATCGAATGGGACTTTAATCCCCATCCAAGAATGCGCCAGGGAGCGCGTTTGCAGAATGGATGGCAAAGGGGGCGTGGCCTGCTATGAGAACTTACCAATGCTGCTGTGT
Organism: Calotriton arnoldi; assembly: GCA_963921515.1. NCBI lineage: Eukaryota > Metazoa > Chordata > Amphibia > Caudata > Salamandridae > Calotriton > Calotriton arnoldi. Next base: position 1,795,310 of record CAWUFW010003334.1, read on the forward strand.
GGGACTTACTGGAGGTAAAAGGAGGGGTAGTTGGCCCCCAAGGACGTCCTGGGGGCCAACTACCCCTCCTGTTACCTCCAGTAAGTCCCACACAGTGGTATTGCTAAGAGGTCTTCAGAGGCCACGCCCCCTTTCTCCACCACTCAGCAAACGCGCCTCCTGGCACACTACGGGTTGAGGGATGAAGCCAATTTACTCCTGAGTGACTTTGGGGGCCAAGAACCCCTCCTGGTACCGCCTGTAAGTCCTACGCAGAGGAGTTCCTGAGCGCTGGTCGGAGGCTCAGCCTCCTTTCTGCACCACTCTGCAAACGCGACTACTACGTTATAGTTATAAATTAGCATTTAAAATGCCTTAGAAATTCATTGAAAAAAACCATAGGTTTCAGGGACGTTATAGTTAGAAATTAGCATTTAAAAAACCTTAGAAATTCGCTGAGAAAACCACAGGTTTCAGGGACGTTATTGTTAGTTGGACATTTCATTCATACAAAACCAGAGAAATTTAGCCGTTATTGTTAGCTGAGCTAACCATAACTCGTGCCCCCAATGCACTGCTGATGACGTCACATATTACCTCACTCATGACATGGTCAGTGACATCACTGATGACATCACTGATGACATCTCAAATGACATCCTTCGGTAAGTCCCACACAGTGGGATTGCTGAGAGATCATTGAAGGCCCGCCTCCTTTCTCCACCATTCTGCAAATGTGCCTCCTGGCACACTACTGGTTGGGGAATGAAGTTCCCTTCGATGCTGAGGGTCCTTGTTGGCCAAAATCACCTCCTGTTACCTCTAGTAAATCCCACACCGTAGGATTCTTGAAAGCTCGTTGGAGACCCTGCCCCCTTTCTCCACCACTCTGCAAACGTGCCTCCTGGCACACTACTGGTTGGGGGATGAAGTCCCCTTGGGAGAGGAGATTCCTTGGGGGCCAGGAACCCCTCTTGTTACTCTCCAGTAAGTCCCACACAGTGGGATTGCTGAGAGCTTGTCAGAGGCCCCACCCCCTTGCTCTACCATTCTGCGAACACGCCTCATGGTGCACTACTTGCTGGGGGTGAAGTCCCCTTGGATGCTGAGGCTCCTTGGGGGCCAATAACCCCTCCTGTTACCTCCAGTATGTCCCACACAGTGGGATTACTGAGAGCTGGTGAGAGACCCTGCCCCTTTACTCCACCACTCTTCAAACGGCCTCCTGGTGCACTACTGTTTGGGGGATGTGGAGAGGTGTGGTGCAGCGGCCAGGGCAGCTGACTTCGGAGCACAGGGTTCACGGTTCGATCCCCGGCTCCGGCGGCAGCTCAGCTCAGCACCGTGTGACTCTGGGCAATAGCTCACTTAATTTCCACTACGGCCCCCAGCGCCTTGAGACCCGTAAGGGTGAGTAGCTGCGCTATATAAAAACGGACTTACATTTTATATGAAGTCTCCTTCGATGCTGAACCTTGGAGGGCAAGAACCCCCTCCTGTTACCACCAGTAAGTCCAGCACAGTGTGATTGCTAAAAGCTCATCAGAGACCCTGCTCCCTTGATCCACCCACTGTAAGGCCAATACTGCCATTCACACACACACTCACGGACCCATACAGCCACTCACAAAGCCACTGACACATCCACACAGCTACTCACACACACTCACAGATCCATACAGCCATTCATACACTGACTCACAAACCCATATAGCCACTCACAAACTCACTCACACACCCACACAGCTATTCACACACTAACTCAGGCTCCCACATAAGCACTCACACACCCAGTCATAGACCCATACACCCACTCACAAACCCATTTACCGACATATAAAGCCACTCACACACCCACTCTGAAAGGTTACAGTTAGGAAATAAAATGTAAAAAATCCTTGGAATTTCACAGAAAAAACCAAAGGGAACAGGAATGCTATAGTTAGGAAATGGATAAAAATAAGGTTATAGGGACGTTATATTTTATGTTATTTAATTTTATTTTATTAATATTGGGTAGGTTTTACCTGCTGGCAGTGTTATACCCTGCACTTGTTTCTGTATGATTCCATTGAAGTTCCTGAGAGTGACCATGTGTGGTGATTGACTTACTCCAAATCTTAGCTGGAGTTGATCTGAGTCTGTTTGAGCTGTAATTCTATTAAAGTGGATATGTGTGTGTAACTTTAGTGACTTGGAACTGACCTACTCTAATGAAGGTGTGTTTCTGTGTTGACTTGAACCTCTCAGTGGCTCTCCTTAATGTTCCCTTTCCTCCTTCCACTTTCTATCACATAATCTCGATTTTACAGCCACTCCACCTTGCCACTCCCACATTTACTTTTAAAACATAGTATGTCTAAGCACTCTCCATAGAGGACTCTGTTCATTAGAGATAGAGCGAATGTAGGCATAGATCTACGGTGGTTCCGATGTGATTTGCCTCTTTGTGTATGTGAGGTAGTACTACGGGAGATCTATTATACATATTCGTAAACAACTTTCTGAATAGCCTCCAACATCTTGAGTATGCGATTTCACCTATTGCATATTTCTAGCCCGAAGAGGTCCCTCGGGTCATCTTGGTCATTACACAAAATAATTATTATTTATATTGTTGTCTTGTGTTCATGACCAGTGCAATGAGTTGCTGTCTCTTTCCTACATCAATACTCTGAGACCCTCAGAGCACTGTGTCCATAATGGTTGTTTTTCCCATAGACAAACATGTTGCTTATATTCAAGTAGATTCCCATTTTAAAACATATTGTTTGCTGCACTAATTGTCAGATAAGAGCTACCTGTCTAGATGCATTGCTTTGGTGCCCATTTACCTTGACAGAGGGTCAGACCCACTGCGGGCTGTAAAACACGGGTCCTCATAGCGTTATTATTTCTAGTGGGCATATTTTGTGTGCTGAAAACCTAGCCAGGCCAATTCATTTGGCCTAAGATTTCCTTTCCTTCTTTGCGCACTAAGTAATTGTTGAGGACAAGCGGACAATTAGAAGCTGCCAGCCATAATGTCCTCGGATAAAGACTGCAAAAGGACGGCATCATTAGTCATCTTTCAATCAAGTGAGACATAGCGCGCGCAGCTTCATTCCCCAGCTGTTCTTTATAAATGAGTAAACTTCGTCTTTGGTTCTTAAAGAAAATCCTCTCACTGGAAGAGATATGAAGGTCACTTCAAAAGTGGGGTAAACAGAGAGGTCTTGTGCATCAGCCCAAAATTGAAGGGCAAGGGGCATGGCAGGAATTGGAGAAATTGCATTGGGTGCATATAAGGCGTCATGTTCAGGCGCGCAATGCCCATTGGGATCAAAGGGCTTCAGCCCCCCCAACCCCCCACACCCCCGTCATGTGTGTCAGCCCGGGCTGAGACAGCTTCCCTGGCACACACACACAGACAGTTTTTGTGCTGTTGTGGACTGGCTGGTCTGGTGTCCGTCTTATTGCAGCCGTACCCGAGTACTTCACAGGTCTTTAAAAGACCATTTACTTGTTAACAAGGCTTTGTTGTTTTTTCACCCCTTCTTAGAGCCCCTGCATCTCCACTCTGCCTATTGCTGGAAGAATTAGCCCCCCCCCCCACCGAAATTTTTTATTAGTTCCCCCCCCCCGCCCGAAATCTGGGTCTAGTTGCGCCTCTGGTCATGTTTAGCTAAACAGTATTGTTGGAAATACCTCGCAGCCTCCCGTAAGAAGTAACGGAATGGAGCTCCATTTTTTGCAGGACCTGTTTATTCAGGGCTTTTGGAATTATGCGAGTCAGCAGCGTTTCCTGTATACTAAAGGATTTGCTGCGTTTTCCAAATAAGCCATCGCCTGCTGTGTAATGTGCAGATTTTAACAAAAGAAAATTCTGTTTCTAGCTCAAACTGATCAAAAGTAACTAAAAATGCAGTGACATGTTGTCGCACACAGGGAGCCCATTGCCAAAGGTTGACTGGTCATTTTTCAGTTGCTTATTGTTCTATGAATGTGTGTTAAACTGGTACTAACGAGGTGAAACCTTTGCCCAGTGTTAACGTGTAAAAATACCATGACAAAATGTGCTGCATTGCACCGCATACTTTGCCTTTTCTGGCTGCATAATTTTGTCAACCTTGACGCATAACTTGGTTTTCCCCGCCACATAATTTGAGTATACCCGCAATCAATTTATGCTGTGGAGGATTATATTTTAATACACTGCAGTTGATTTCAGGTCGTAGTTGGTAATTTGGTATTAGTGACAGAGTTGAAGACTTGTTCATGTCCAGGATGTTTGTCTTTATGCATTTCCCCCTATAGGGCAGCATTTTTGGTGTACAGACTCGACAGCCAATAGTTACGCAGACACAGCACCTGTTTGAAGAACGGCCATTGAAAAGCATTACCTGAAGACATATGTGCTCTTTGCATTAATATGATTCCGCTGGTGGAGTCGAAAAATATTTTCTGAAATAGAAAACGGAAGAAGCAATTTGGCAATTTCAGCAGCTTATTTAATAAAATGGTCAACTGAGGTATTTTTTTTTTATCTAATGTGCTGTAGCAGGACTACTACTCTGCGACCCTCGTAATGAATTAATCTCTCCAAGGACGGTCTCAAAGGTATATAACAAGTAGATTATTGGAGACCAGGGTAATGTGACAATGGAAGATTACTATATTTCCTAAAAGCCAAACCTGTCTCATCTCAGTAAAGGTGACTGTAGATTCCATGCTTATGTTGTCTAGAGATCTGGCTAGACCCCAGGAAGATGCATTGATAGGTGCTAAAAAATGATTTTGTCCGTAAAAAAAGATCAAAGGAGGACCCGGGATGTAGGTGAAGGTAATGAAAAAGCTCAAAGGATACAGAAACCTCTCAAAACCAAATAAGAAGATCAAATCAAAAAGGAATCAATGAAAAAAGCAATTAATAGAAATGCAAATAAAAAGCAAGGGAATGAGATAGCAGAGGGAGAATATGAGGCAAAGACAAAGGAAATGAAAGGATTTTTAGCCTGATATGGTTTCCATGATCGTACTTCCTAGAATAACAATGATATGCACTTCTGCTATCTTTGATCAGGTTCACACTCATACGAAGTAATGGGAAATGCTTCTTATCAGGAAATGCAAAGAAGTATTTCTGGCGCTATAGTCAAGTTTCTGAAGGAGGAATGCACCTCTCAGTAGGTACAAGCCTGCATGTGTACATCCTCACCAGATTCTTCACTTTGGTTTCTGCCCAGCATCTCTTCTGAAGTTGTCAAGAAAGATGTGAAACTTTAGGGGCCACATGTACGACCATTTTTAGCAGTCGCAAACAGTGAATCGGGCTGTTTGCGACCACTAAAACGGTCTGTAGCATGTATCAACCCTATTTTGCGAGTCAGTAACCTGTTACCAACTCGCAAAATAGGGTTTGCAAGTCGCCATTCCTTCCTAATAGTGAGTTGCAGAGGGATGTACGATTGTTTTGCGACCAGAATGTGGTCGCAAAACAATCGCAGTTTACCGCCTACTTCTAGTAGGTGGTAAGCCAGTTACAAACGGAAAGGGGTCTTCAGGGGACCCTTTCCCCTTTGTGATTGGCAGCGAAAATGTTTATCAAGAGCAGGCAATGGTTCTACGGACCACTGCCTACTCTTAAAAATTGAAACAGAAATGTTTCATTTTTCTTTTTTAAATGCATCTCATTTTCCTGTGAGTGCTGGCCATTCCCAATGGGTCGCAAATTGCAACCTGCCTCATGAATATTAATGAGGCAGGTCACTTGCGACCCATTTGGGAATCGCAAACAGTGTCTGAGACTCTGTTGTACATTTCATTTTGCAACTCGCTAATTGCGAGTCATAAAGAAATCACGATTTATGAGTCGCAAAATGAAATGGTCGTACATGTTGCCCCAGATGTGTCTGAGTGGAGCATCAACCATCATGAAGCCAAGAGGTATGTTTCTCATTAACAGAGTTCACAATATGAAACTGATATCCATGGCAGCTGTTGAGAAACAAATACCAAACGGCAAAAACAAAAGGCTGAAAGTGACGAGGAACATAACACAAGGTTGCAAGGGTACCGCAGAGGGAGCTAAAAGCCCTTCTCTAAGCTACCTTTCTCGTAAATGGTATTCTGTCTGTTGTCTATTATATGTTAAATATACATTAGTGGTGCCTACAAATATCATATCTGTAATCATTAAGACATGTGTTAAGTCTCTCAATATAAAACAGATTTCATGTTTTTATTTGCCCAACAATTATTATAGGTTTAACATATTATATTTAATACAGGCAAGTGCAATACTAGATACAATCAGTGGCGGTTTCTTTATAGTGGCGCGGGGGCGTCGCCCCCCTGTTTGTTTGCCATATTAAAATTTTTAAATTAAGTTTAACTCTGTTGATTCCATCTTTTATGTTTGCCGCAGTGCACGCTGCAACATGACCTGGGCAAAGAAGTTTCACGAGAGGGAGGGGGAGCCTCTGCTCCGAGCCTGCTTGTTGATTAGCAGGTGGCGGGACTCCTTGGGGTTAAGTGCGCATGTCGGGTTGGGCGGGTGCCGTGCTCCGACCAGCCCGACATGCTCACTTGAACCCTTGCCAAGCTCTGCAATGTAGGAGCCCCGGGGATTCCTGCCGCAGCCCCCAAGGCTCCAAATGAGCGTTGGCAGCCCCTGACCCAGCCAATGGCTAGGTCAGGGGCTGCCAAAGCTCAGCCAATCTTCGCGCTGCTGGAGTTGTGGGTGTGGGACCGGGCCTGAGGGAGGTGAGCTGCACACCCGGAGGCAGCACGTCACGAAGAGTGTTGTTCCCTGTGACGCCGGACGAATGTTCTTCGCTGTGACTACGTGAATCAGTACGACAATGCGTTGATATTTTTATGCTCACGAAGGTACTGTTTTCTTTTCTTCCATGAATTCGCATATACATACAAAATGCCTCTGACTTTCTGGGAGTTTTTGCCCAGTGCATCAGAGAGTTTAAAATCTTTCCCTGTGAGATAACTATGGTTTCTACGGTGCCCTGCACAGAAGGGGATACATGCAGAAATGGCGCGGAACTGATCACTGTACACAGTCTATCCCGGCCAATGCTATTTTCACAAATGCCAAACCTTTCCAATGTTCCTCATTACAACGCGTTTGGCATCTGTAAGACCAAAAGAAACCCCAAACCCACTCAGGTCATGAAATCCGGCAATTAATTCCTAGAAACGTTTATTACTCTTTGGGATTATAAAAATGTAAATTTACAGCAAAGACAGCATCCCATATCGCACGACAGGACGGGGATAGCAAGTCCTTTGGACAACACACGTGACATTTACAATGTCCTGCATTAATCTATCATTGACAAACAAATGTGTATTTGGAAGGAGTAAAATCGCGCAGATCCCTTGGATGCAGCTTCGGTGCGTGGAAGAGACTTTGCTGACGAGAGGGGTCAGCTCTATGTGCCCTGGGGGGGGAGGGCACCGGCGGCCGGACAGACAGACACGTTCGCATACACGCGGACAGACAGGCAGAAAGATTGACAGAGGCAAATACACAGAGAGACTGAAAAATATATAGATGCCCAGACAGAGAGGCGAAAATACAGGCCGACAGAGAGATAGAGGGGTATACACGCAGACAGATAGAAAAATAGATAGGCAGATGCATATACACGCAGACAGACAGGTAGCTAGGTAGACAAACATGTAGACGGATAGATAGATAGATGAATAGATAGATAGATAGATAGATAGATAGATAGATAGATAGATAGGCGCACATACATGCAGAGAGATAGACAGATGTTCAACCACTGAGTCAGGCAGATGTACAAACACAGACAGACGTACTTGCAAGGAGAATGAAAACAACTAATAAAATATACAAATTATTGAAATATTAATATTGCGCCATCCATCGCCCCTGCTCTCAGTTACACGTTTGTTTCTCTTACCCTGTGTAAAAGGAACTTTTCTGCCATGTGGAGTGCAGCAGCCCCCGCCCCCAGTATTTCTGCGGCCCCTCTCCATCTGTATTCCTGTCCCATGGAGGGCACCAGCCCCTCCCACGCCTGTAATCATGCACATGTCACAGAGACCAGGTTTGACTCCTATTATGTGGGTGGGCGCACGGAGGCAAAAGGAAGAAGAGGTCAAAGGTACAAGTGCCATTTTTGGTGAATGACATGTTAGTCAATCCTATAAATCAGGCCCTAAATTCATAGACCCCCTACTAGTAATGCAGCGGATTTGGGTTTTCAAAGTCACACATCTGAATTTACTGAGCGCCATATGGGACCTCTAAAATGTGACTGACATCGGCTGTGTAATATAAAACACAGCTTGCCCCACCTCCCGGCACACAAGGACCCTAGGGGAGAGAGGACCCCCATACCTCGGGACAGGAGGCTGAGCACAGCAGGGAAAGCAGAGCATGGAGCCAGGGGCTGTCCCGCTGCTGCTGCTGTGCGGTGAATGCAGCTGGTAGAGACCCCGGGGGGTTTGAAGTGAGCTCTGTGTCACCTTACGAGCGATCACAACCCCACTGCCGTCCAAGATTGTTCTGAAGGCTCATCTTCTCTATTTTGAGTTTTCACCACAGTTGATTACCACATCTTCCTGCATCAAATTTCATCCTGCTTCCTGTTTCTCCACTCGGTCCCCACAACACATCACTGTGCATAAAATATACCTAAGGTTTATTATGGTTTGGGATTTATCATTGGGAATTAAAGCAGACACCGCCAGATATTGATTGGAAACAACACAAACATATACATTTTGATTATTCATTAATTCTAAATTTGTATGCACCACTGCTTCAAAAGAACACTCCTTTAGTGCCATGTCGTGTGCTTGCAACATGTTCAAAATATACCAGCAAATACGGTATGAAAGGCTGGGGACATTGTACAGCATCACTACAGGTCTAGCAGAAGATGTGCGAGAGAAGGGGGCAGCAGGGTGAAAGGTACAGGATGGCGCGTTGGGAGAGAAGTACACAGGATAGTGCAGAGAGGAGTTACAGCACCACAAGAAAAGCTGCATGATACGAGAAAAGAAGGATGTGAAGGCATGCATTTTCATAAATGGATGTGACTGCTGTTAAGTCTTGAACATCTTTCTACCGTTCTACCCTCCTGTGTGTTCCAAAGCCTCCCGCTGATCTCTTATAGCGCCTAGAAACTGCCGCTTTTGCTATGCTTTTAAGAAGTGGTAGCTCTGCGGGCCATAAATAACCCGAGCAAAGCAAACAGAAATGAAGTGCTGTGAGGTGGCATGTGGCGCAGTGCAAGATGCATGGACTAAATGAATACTGGCCAACCTGGGTGCTATAGGGGTGAACTGGGGTTAGAATTACACCTCTCATGCCAGGGCAGCCACTCTGTAATAAAGTCACCAGGACATCAGGTTAGTCTTGATAAGAGGGTTTATTAAAGCAACCCCATCCATCGACCAGCTAGCCAACTCGCCAACTGCCGAACCTCAGAACCCCGGTAGACCTGGTTCCACGCTAGAACATGGAACGTGGAACCAGGCCATATCACACTTCTTCCCTCTTACATTTGAAATGTTTTTACAATAAAGTAACAACCAGAAACATCACTACGAAAACATGAAACCCAACATCCTTCATTCCCCTAAAATTCACAAGAGAGAGAACATGGTATGTATGAAGAAACATGGCAAATGTACCATCGTTATCTCAAAAAATCGTGAAGATAACTTGGGCTTTTGCAGACTCTAATACTCCTGCGAGTAGGCACATATTCAGAGTGGGTAAAAGAAGAAATTCCTACATTAGACCCATGCAACGAGATGTTTTCGTTATTGACCCCAACATGAACAACTCGACTGTGGTTCCAAATACGACCATCATCAGTTTTGACAGCATTTTTGAAAAGTTTAACCACACTTTTTATAGCAGTAAATTTGGACCAGTTCTGGCACCCCAAAGGAGCTTTAACTTTGACCTTGTCCCCAACCTTGAACTCAATAGCCTTACAAGAACGGCGAGCATCTAGATAGACCTTCCTTTTCGTTGAAGAGCTAGTTCCTTGTCTCTCCACTCACCTATGTCATTGTTCTTGAGACCTTTATCTAAAATCATCCACCCTGGACATAGAATCGTATTGGAAGACCTTCCTTTGAACAATTCAAAAGGTGTTTTCCCAGTTGTTGAATGTGGTGTAAATCTATAAGCTGAAATGCGATTTTGTAACTCAGCCTTCCAGTTCAAACAGTTAACTCTTGCCAGTTGGATGCTTTCCTTCAAAGTTTTGTTCAATCTCTCAATGGCACCATTCGATTCGGGATGATAAAGCGAAATTCTTTATGTTCAATACCACACTTCGCCAAATAATCCTCCATTTCATGAGAACAGAATTGTGGACCATTGTCCGAAAGTAGTGAGTTTGGAAAGCTTTCACGTTTAAATATAGAATCTAAGAATTTAATTATGCATTGTGTTGTGATGTCTCTCACTGAACTGACTTCAATCCACCGAGAGTATAAATCCATCAACACAATTAAATAAGGTGTTTGATGTTCTCCATGAAGGGGACCAACAATGTCAATGGCCACCTCATCCCAAGGACGCATGGGTAATCTCCTACAAACCATAGGTGGCTGTCTGGGCTTGAGAACCTTATCACTTAAAGTGCAAGGGACACAATCCCGGACCGCACGTTCCACCATAAGGTCTAAACCCGGCCACCAAAAATCCTGTCTGATGCGTTCTTTTGTTTTAGAGATACCCATGTGTCCCTCGTGTGCCATCTGGATAATGTTGTTCCTCAAACTCTCAGGTGGGACTAGCCTTGTCCCTCTAGTTAGGACGCCCTCAACAATGGCTAACTCATTAAACACCGATGACCAGGGCTTCCCCAGGCTATTACCCTTGTCTTGTGACAACAGCTCCATCACACCCAACAGTTCAGAGTCTTTATTCAATTCCTCCTTCCACACATCTTCCTTGATCACACCTAAAGTGATGTCACACACACTAACATCAAACTCTTCATCTTGTCCCACCTCACACGACTGCTCCGCTGAGTCCACAGTGTCCACTAAACGCGAGAGGCAATCAGCAGAGACATTAGTACTCCCGGGAATATATTCAAAATTGAAATTAAACTCCTGCAACGATATGACCCACCTCCTGATCCTCGAGGAGATGGCGTCAAGACCCTTCTTTTCAAAAATTTCTTTCAGAGGCTTATGATCTGACTTGACTTTGAAAGAAGTCCCCCAAACAAATTTCCTAAATTTATTGATCGCCCAAAATATGGCGAGAGCCTCTTTTTCAATAACTGAGTAGTTAAGCTCAGCACCCTTAAGACACCTCGAGGCACACGCAATTAACTCCTCTTGGCCATTACGCAACTGGATAAGTAGAGCACCCAAACCTTTTTTGCTGGCATCAGTGACAATGTACGTCACATCACCCGGTTTAAATGCCTGTAAGTTGGGCGCATTCTTGAGATCTTTCTTAACACCTAAGAACTCTTCTTTACACGCCTCATCCCACACAAACTCAGCATTCTTGCCCAGTAGACTTCTTAGATGAACAGTTTTATCTGCAAAATTCCTGATAAATTTTCCGTAAAACTCAGCCATCCCCAAAAAGGAAGAAAGCTCTTCCTTTGTAGACGGTTCCTTCAAACTCTCTATCGTGTCCACCAGCTCTTTTTTTGGTCTTACGCCACTGCTAGATATGTGATGTCCAAGATAATCTAGCTCAGTAACACCAAACTTACACTTATCACGACGTAACGACAAACCTGCCTTCATCATTCTTTCAAGTACCTTAGCTACCCTACCATCATGTTCCTGAATGGTTTTCCCACAAATAAATACATCATCTTGGTAGCATTTGACTCCAGGTATCCCTTTGATGACATCATTCATGATTCTCTGAAAGACAGATGCTGCGGACACTAACCCGAAAGGTATCCTTAAAAACTTAAACGTCCCCATTGGGGTTATGAATGCAGTAAGCTCTTGTGAATCCTTACTGAGGGGTACTTGTTGGTAAGCCGATGCCAGATCTAAAGTACTAAAATAACATGCACCATCCAAGGTCGAAACCATCTCTTCAATATTAGGAAGCGGAAATCTGTCTACCACTACCTCCTTGTTGAGAGCGCGAAGATCCACACATAGACGGATCTCATTGTTGGCCTTACGCGCGACGACAATGGGCGCCAACCATTCCGTGGCCTCCACAGGCTCTATCACCCCAGTAGCTAGTAACCTGTCAATCTCCTTTTCTACTGCCTCATATACACTGATAGGAATTCTCCTTACCTTGGCAGCAATGGGTTTAGCACCAAGCTTAAGTTTGATCCTGTGACTATAACCTTTCAGGCAACCTAGAGAGTCACTGAACAATCCTTCAAACTTCCTTACATATTTCTCCTCAGCATTCCCAATGGACTGCACTTGCACAGGGGGTTTTGCATTAGGGTTTAGAATAATACCCAAACGAGCCTGATGATTCCAGCTGAGTAAATTGTCTCCTTTCTCTGCCACATAAACTTTAGCATCGGTAAATCTATCATTGCATTCTATACAACTTTTAAAATATCCCAACATCTTAATTGGTGTTCCCCCATAGCCTGTCGGTCTAACATCTGATTTTATTAAATTTGTCCTACTTGAGAAATTCTTCGCAAACTCTTCCTTAGATATGAAGGTGAGGTGAGAGCATGAGTCAAATTTCATTTTAATTCTAACATCTCCCACCTTGACCCACTCAGTAGGATGTTCCACCCCACACTCATTCACTTCAAAGGTAACTTCTCTTACTTCACTCCTGCTGTCACTTTTGTTGCGAAAACGACAGTTTTTTGTAAAATGTCCCCTCTTCCCACATGTTGTGCAAACCACTTTAAGAGCAGGGCATTCTCTTGCATTTGCCTTGTGACAAATTTACCACAGCGATAACAGGTTCCTTGAAACATCATAACATTTTTCCTTTCATATTGCGCATTACTTGCTCTATTTTCTTCCTCCCTACTCTTGTAGTTGATGTTCCCTGCTTTCTTTACACCATCATCTTTTTGTACTGCAAGACATACCACCTCTTCTACATTTCCTGTTAAACTCGGTTGTTTACTAACTTTACTCAATTCACCAACACATTTGAGCATATGTTCCACCCGCTTTGCTATTATCATGACTTCATCTAACGGTGGTTCATCCTTTAACCAAAGTTCCTCTCTTATCTTATCACTGCAACACCTTAAAACAAATTGATCCCTTATTCTTTCTTCTACTAATTCCCCAAATTTACAACTCGAGGCCAACTTGCGTAACGAGGACACAAATTCTTCCACAGTTTCATCCTTTCCTTGTTCTCTCAAACCAAAGTAATACCGCTCCATGATGGTACTCACTTTTGGCAGATAGTGTAAGTCTAACTGTTTTATGCATACTTCGTATTCATTCAACCCCCTTTGAACTGCTTGGCTCAGCTGAGGCAAGCTCTCTAATACCTCTTGCCCCTCACCCCTAAGCAGTGAAGTAATAGTGCTTGTTTCCTCTCTGCACTCAAATTAGTGCCACACACTCTCGCATAATTCTCAAATATTTTCCTCCATTTTCTCCACTTCACTGGAGGCTCCCCTGGATCAGACAGAAAGAACGGAGGTGCAGTCACATTTTGCATCCCTCCACCTTTCAAATTGGAGCTTTCTTTACACTAAATACTCCTTTTTTTTTTAATTTCCTTTTGTTTACCCCCACAACTCTCTTTTTTTTTTTTACAAATGTTTCACAGCAGAGGTGTGCTTGTCACCGTGTTGACAAACCAGTCATGAACAAGTTACAAGATGCTTATACCACACTGTATGCAAGGTGTGCTTGTCACCGTGATGACAAGCTGTTGCTTTAAACAGTAACAAACCTCCTTCCTTTCATTCCCTACTTTCCTTCAGCTCTCTGATTATTTTTTTTAAAGCTTCCTGCTTAAAATGACTTCCGACGTCGTCACGTGATCCTTTGGGCCTCTTTCCACGTCCAGATTCCCTTTATCTTTGTTACGCCTTCCAACAGCCTGCCCTATTGTTTTCACGATCTTTTCCCTGTTTCAAGATGGCCGCCGACCTCGTCTCGCAAACCTTCAGGCCTCTTTCTACGGCCAGTGTAGCTTGTTTCCTCTCCGCGTAGCGAGAAGCCTTTGGTCTTCTTTCGCTGGGAAGTTGGGCACACTGACACACTACGTCCCGCAGTGTGACGCGCATCCAGACCAATGCGTTCCAGTGATGGCACCCGGGCCCAATCTGTTTCGCAGGGCCCGGCAAACAGTTTACTCGCCTCCCGTTGTTCCCTCAGGCTTCTTCCGACCACTCGATCGCGGCGATCCTTCTACCTTCCCACTCTTCCGACCAGGTGGGTTTCCTCACTTTCAGTCTTTTTTTTCTCGTCCTTCTCCTACCATTTGTCTCTTTCCGACGTTAGGGTTGCTTCACCACTCTTCACCCAAAGCACGCTCGTCGCCAGTGTAATAAAGTCACCAGGACATCAGGTTAGTCTTGATAAGAGGGTTTATTAAAGCAACCCCATCCATCGACCAGCTAGCCAACTCGCCAACTGCCAAACCTCAGAACCCCGGTAGACCTGGTTCCACGCTAGAACATGGAACGAGGAACCAGGCCATATCACACACTCCTCATCTTTAAACCTTACTATACTTGTGCTCCGTCATTCCTACCCTGGCTAATCACTATCCCTCTTCTTGCTTCCTTCCAGTGCAGCAACTCTTTCACCTCTCTTCTCTTCCGTCTTTCCTTCCTCTGCACAACCGTCTGCTGTCAGTAGCCCCATCCCTTTTTGCTGCTTCACTCCCTTCTTCCTCGATCCACCCTTCCACCAGTCACCCTTTTTGCTTCCTTCTACTTGCTGTGGGTTTGATGGCTCAGCGAACTAATGCATGTAGCCACTGCAGGGATCTGTTTGACCCCAAGGGCAAAGGCTTGAATCCGTGTGGGTCCGCTCAGTCCACCATCAGCCTCCCAATGTCGATAAAATCCTCTGTAATTCATCAACCGCACAACTCGACACAGTAATGATTGTTTCCAGTGAAGTGATCTTTGTGTTGGTTGGAAGCGCTTGCTGCTTACAGGCAGAGGATATAGGAGAGTCAAACACTTTCTTTGTATCCCCAAAGGCATTGACCATTTTATCCTACTGTGAGCTGCAATACGGATCGCTCAGTGTGTCATGATGTATGCACCGTAAAGCTGTGTTTTACATGCCATATCCTCCAGAGAAATACACTTTCCAGGATCGAAGGCTCTTTCAAAGGTAAACCAGTGCTGATCTGAAAGAGTAGACATAAAACTGTAACTGAATTGTTATAAAATGGGCATCCAGTAGACAGGGTGAGTTAGGTTTCCCAGGCATGTAAATTCAGTTTCAGTACATGTTAGCTCCAGAGGCGGTCTCAGTACAGGGTTCAATCTCTTTATTGATGTCTTGACTACACCTTCACAATTGCTTGATTACCTTTCTTGCTTTCTCATAATTGCTTAAAAATGCACCCTTTGCCCACTTTGTTTTCAGAATTTTCTCAGGGAAGAACCCCTCCCCCAAACCCCCCATATGGCAATCGGGTTTGCTCGCTTCGCTTGCTCACCACAGGGCACTCAACCCAAACTTTTACGCCCCACCACTTTCAAATGTCAGGAGCCACCACTGGATACAATGTACAGATAGGTCTGTCAGGGCCACCTGCATTCCCCCAGTTTCAAAGTATTTCTGTACGATAAAGTGAGATGAGTGCAGGGCGGATTAGCGACACTATGCCAGACTAGGCGAAAGTTGGCACCTAAAATTGGTCCACTGCAGGCTGTGCTTGTCTTTCTTTCTCGATACAAAAGGGGATGATGGACGGAACGTTTGAGCCAATCAAACACTCACCCCCAGTCAACTGATCTGGGTTTAATCCATCATCATTCTTTAGCTCACTCCACCACCCCAGTTCAGACATGGCCATATGCAAATCAGTCTGACCCTGTGCCTCATGGGAACAGTCCAGCCCGAACTGCCAAGCCATGTCTTCCCTGGACCGGAAACAAGCATCCTAGGACCGGTTTCTGGCATTCCAGCCGTCATCAGCCAGGCTTGCTTGAATCCAGTGGCAAAGTGAGCAAGGGACCCACGTCTGGGCATACCCCGCCAACTTAGGGCGAACAAAGCGATACAAAAGGGGATGATGGACGGAACGTTTGAGCCAATCAAACACTCACCCCCAGTCAACTGATCTGGGTTTAATCCATCATCATTCTTTAGCTCACTCCACCACCCCAGTTCAGACATGGCCATATGCAAATCAGTCTGACCCTGTGCCTCATGGGAACAGTCCAGCCCGAACTGCCAAGCCATGTCTTCCCTGGACCGGAAACAAGCATCCTAGGACCGGTTTCTGGCCTTCCAGCCGTCATCAGCCAGGCTTGCTTGAAAC
Source organism: Calotriton arnoldi (assembly GCA_963921515.1). Lineage (NCBI taxonomy): Eukaryota > Metazoa > Chordata > Amphibia > Caudata > Salamandridae > Calotriton > Calotriton arnoldi. The sequence goes on from CAWUFW010003334.1 coordinate 1,811,727, forward strand.
CAGTGGCAAAGTGAGCAAGGGACCCACGTCTGGGCATACCCCCGCCAACTTAGGGCGAACAAAGCGATACAAAGGGGATGATGGACGGAACGTTTGAGCCAATCAAACACTCACCCCCAGTCAACTGATCTGGGTTTAATCCATCATCATTCTTTAGCTCACTCCACCACCCCAGTTCAGACATGGCCATATGCAAATCAGTCTGACCCTGTGCCTCATGGGAACAGTCCAGCCCGAACTGCCAAGCCATGTCTTCCCTGGACCGGAAACAAGCATCCTAGGACCGGTTTCTGGCATTCCAGCCGTCATCAGCCAGGCTTGCTTGAATCCAGTGGCAAAGTGAGCAAGGGACCCACGTCTGGGCATACCCCCGCCAACTTAGGGCGAACAAAGCGATACAAAGGGGATGATGGACGGAACGTTTGAGCCAATCAAACACTCACCCCCAGTCAACTGATCTGGGTTTAATCCATCATCATTCTTTAGCTCACTCCACCACCCCAGTTCAGACATGGCCATATGCAAATCAGTCTGACCCTGTGCCTCATGGGAACAGTCCAGCCCGAACTGCCAAGCCATGTCTTCCCTGGACCGGAAACAAGCATCCTAGGACCGGTTTCTGGCATTCCAGCCGTCATCAGCCAGGCTTGCTTGAATCCAGTGGCAAAGTGAGCAAGGGACCCACGTCTGGGCATACCCCCGCCAACTTAGGGCGAACAAAGCGATACAAAAGGGGATGATGGACGGAACGTTTGAGCCAATCAAACACTCACCCCCAGTCAACTGATCTGGGTTTAATCCATCATCATTCTTTAGCTCACTCCACCACCCCAGTTCAGACATGGCCATATGCAAATCAGTCTGACCCTGTGCCTCATGGGAACAGTCCAGCCCGAACTGCCAAGCCATGTCTTCCCTGGACCGGAAACAAGCATCCTAGGACCGGTTTCTGGCATTCCAGCCGTCATCAGCCAGGCTTGCTTGAATCCAGTGGCAAAGTGAGCAAGGGACCCACGTCTGGGCATACCCCCGCCAGCTTAGGGCGAACAAAGCGATACAAAAGGGGATGATGGACGGAACGTTTGAGCCAATCAAACACTCACCCCAGTCAACTGATCTGGGTTTAATCCATCATCATTCTTTAGCTCACTCCACCACCCCAGTTCAGACATGGCCATATGCAAATCAGTCTGACCCTGTGCCTCATGGGAACAGTCCAGCCCGAACTGCCAAGCCATGTCTTCCCTGGACCGGAAACAAGCATCCTAGGACCGGTTTCTGGCATTCCAGCCGTCATCAGCCAGGCTTGCTTGAATCCAGTGGCAAAGTGAGCAAGGGACCCACGTCTGGGCATACCCCCGCCAACTCAGGGCGAACAAAGCGATACAAAAGGGGATGATGGACGGAACGTTTGAGCCAATCAAACACTCACCCCCAGTCAACTGATCTGGGTTTAATCCATCATCATTCTTTAGCTCACTCCACCACCCCAGTTCAGACATGGCCATATGCAAATCAGTCTGACCCTGTGCCTCATGGGAACAGTCCAGCCCGAACTGCCAAGCCATGTCTTCCCTGGACCGGAAACAAGCATCCTAGGACCGGTTTCTGGCATTCCAGCCGTCATCAGCCAGGCTTGCTTGAATCCAGTGGCAAAGTGAGCAAGGGACCCACGTCTGGGCATACCCCCGCCAACTTAGGGCGAACAAAGCGATACAAAAGGGGATGATGGACGGAACGTTTGAGCCAATCAAACACTCACCCCCAGTCAACTGATCTGGGTTTAATCCATCATCATTCTTTAGCTCACTCCACCACCCCAGTTCAGACATGGCCATATGCAAATCAGTCTGACCCTGTGCCTCATGGGAACAGTCCAGCCCGAACTGCCAAGCCATGTCTTCCCTGGACCGGAAACAAGCATCCTAGGACCGGTTTCTGGCATTCCAGCCGTCATCAGCCAGGCTTGCTTGAATCCAGTGGCAAAGTGAGCAAGGGACCCACGTCTGGGCATACCCCCGCCAACTTAGGGCGAACAAAGCGATACAAAAGGGGATGATGGACGGAACGTTTGAGCCAATCAAACACTCACCCCCAGTCAACTGATCTGGGTTTAATCCATCATCATTCTTTAGCTCACTCCACCACCCCAGTTCAGACATGGCCATATGCAAATCAGTCTGACCCTGTGCCTCATGGGAACAGTCCAGCCCGAACTGCCAAGCCATGTCTTCCCTGGACCGGAAACAAGCATCCTAGGACCGGTTTCTGGCATTCCAGCCGTCATCAGCCAGGCTTGCTTGAATCCAGTGGCAAAGTGAGCAAGGGACCCACGTCTGGGCATACCCCCGCCAACTTAGGGCGAACAAAGCGATACAAAAGGGGATGATGGACGGAACGTTTGAGCCAATCAAACACTCACCCCCAGTCAACTGATCTGGGTTTAATCCATCATCATTCTTTAGCTCACTCCACCACCCCAGTTCAGACATGGCCATATGCAAATCAGTCTGACCCTGTGCCTCATGGGAACAGTCCAGCCCGAACTGCCAAGCCATGTCTTCCCTGGACCGGAAACAAGCATCCTAGGACCGGTTTCTGGCATTCCAGCCGTCATCAGCCAGGCTTGCTTGAATCCAGTGGCAAAGTGAGCAAGGGACCCACGTCTGGGCATACCCCCGCCAACTTAGGGCGAACAAAGCGATACAAAAGGGGATGATGGACGGAACGTTTGAGCCAATCAAACACTCACCCCCAGTCAACTGATCTGGGTTTAATCCATCATCATTCTTTAGCTCACTCCACCACCCCAGTTCAGACATGGCCATATGCAAATCAGTCTGACCCTGTGCCTCATGGGAACAGTCCAGCCCGAACTGCCAAGCCATGTCTTCCCTGGACCGGAAACAAGCATCCTAGGACCGGTTTCTGGCATTCCAGCCGTCATCAGCCAGGCTTGCTTGAATCCAGTGGCAAAGTGAGCAAGGGACCCACGTCTGGGCATACCCCCGCCAACTTAGGGCGAACAAAGCGATACAAAAGGGGATGATGGACGGAACGTTTGAGCCAATCAAACACTCACCCCCAGTCAACTGATCTGGGTTTAATCCATCATCATTCTTTAGCTCACTCCACCACCCCAGTTCAGACATGGCCATATGCAAATCAGTCTGACCCTGTGCCTCATGGGAACAGTCCAGCCCGAACTGCCAAGCCATGTCTTCCCTGGACCGGAAACAAGCATCCTAGGACCGGTTTCTGGCATTCCAGCCGTCATCAGCCAGGCTTGCTTGAATCCAGTGGCAAAGTGAGCAAGGGACCCACGTCTGGGCATACCCCCGCCAACTTAGGGCGAACAAAGCGATACAAAAGGGGATGATGGACGGAGCGTTTGAGCCAATCAAACACTCACCCCCAGTCAACTGATCTGGGTTTAATCCATCATCATTCTTTAGCTCACTCCACCACCCCAGTTCAGACATGGCCATATGCAAATCAGTCTGACCCTGTGCCTCATGGGAACAGTCCAGCCCGAACTGCCAAGCCATGTCTTCCCTGGACCGGAAACAAGCATCCTAGGACCGGTTTCTGGCATTCCAGCCGTCATCAGCCAGGCTTGCTTGAATCCAGTGGCAAAGTGAGCAAGGGACCCACGTCTGGGCATACCCCCGCCAACTTAGGGCGAACAAAGCGATACAAAAGGGGATGATGGACGGAACGTTTGAGCCAATCAAACACTCACCCCAGTCAACTGATCTGGGTTTAATCCATCATCATTCTTTAGCTCACTCCACCACCCCAGTTCAGACATGGCCATATGCAAATCAGTCTGACCCTGTGCCTCATGGGAACAGTCCAGCCCGAACTGCCAAGCCATGTCTTCCCTGGACCGGAAACAAGCATCCTAGGACCGGTTTCTGGCATTCCAGCCGTCATCAGCCAGGCTTGCTTGAATCCAGTGGCAAAGTGAGCAAGGGACCCACGTCTGGGCATACCCCCGCCAACTTAGGGCGAACAAAGCGATACAAAAGGGGATGATGGACGGAACGTTTGAGCCAATCAAACACTCACCCCAGTCAACTGATCTGGGTTTAATCCATCATCATTCTTTAGCTCACTCCACCACCCCAGTTCAGACATGGCCATATGCAAATCAGTCTGACCCTGTGCCTCATGGGAACAGTCCAGCCCGAACTGCCAAGCCATGTCTTCCCTGGACCGGAAACAAGCATCCTAGGACCGGTTTCTGGCATTCCAGCCGTCATCAGCCAGGCTTGCTTGAATCCAGTGGCAAAGTGAGCAAGGGACCCACGTCTGGGCATACCCCCGCCAACTTAGGGCGAACAAAGCGATACAAAAGGGGATGATGGACGGAACGTTTGAGCCAATCAAACACTCACCCCCAGTCAACTGATCTGGGTTTAATCCATCATCATTCTTTAGCTCACTCCACCACCCCAGTTCAGACATGGCCATATGCAAATCAGTCTGACCCTGTGCCTCATGGGAACAGTCCAGCCCGAACTGCCAAGCCATGTCTTCCCTGGACCGGAAACAAGCATCCTAGGACCGGTTTCTGGCATTCCAGCCGTCATCAGCCAGGCTTGCTTGAATCCAGTGGCAAAGTGAGCAAGGGACCCACGTCTGGGCATACCCCCGCCAACTTAGGGCGAACAAAGCGATACAAAAGGGGATGATGGACGGAACGTTTGAGCCAATCAAACACTCACCCCCAGTCAACTGATCTGGGTTTAATCCATCATCATTCTTTAGCTCACTCCACCACCCCAGTTCAGACATGGCCATATGCAAATCAGTCTGACCCTGTGCCTCATGGGAACAGTCCAGCCCGAACTGCCAAGCCATGTCTTCCCTGGACCGGAAACAAGCATCCTAGGACCGGTTTCTGGCATTCCAGCCGTCATCAGCCAGGCTTGCTTGAATCCAGTGGCAAAGTGAGCAAGGGACCCACGTCTGGGCATACCCCCGCCAACTTAGGGCGAACAAAGCGATACAAAAGGGGATGATGGACGGAACGTTTGAGCCAATCAAACACTCACCCCCAGTCAACTGATCTGGGTTTAATCCATCATCATTCTTTAGCTCACTCCACCACCCCAGTTCAGACATGGCCATATGCAAATCAGTCTGACCCTGTGCCTCATGGGAACAGTCCAGCCCGAACTGCCAAGCCATGTCTTCCCTGGACCGGAAACAAGCATCCTAGGACCGGTTTCTGGCATTCCAGCCGTCATCAGCCAGGCTTGCTTGAATCCAGTGGCAAAGTGAGCAAGGGACCCACGTCTGGGCATACCCCCGCCAACTTAGGGCGAACAAGCGATACAAAAGGGGATGATGGACGGAACGTTTGAGCCAATCAAACACTCACCCCCAGTCAACTGATCTGGGTTTAATCCATCATCATTCTTTAGCTCACTCCACCACCCCAGTTCAGACATGGCCATATGCAAATCAGTCTGACCCTGTGCCTCATGGGAACAGTCCAGCCCGAACTGCCAAGCCATGTCTTCCCTGGACCGGAAACAAGCATCCTAGGACCGGTTTCTGGCATTCCAGCCGTCATCAGCCAGGCTTGCTTGAATCCAGTGGCAAAGTGAGCAAGGGACCCACGTCTGGGCATACCCCCGCCAACTTAGGGCGAACAAAGCGATACAAAAGGGGATGATGGACGGAACGTTTGAGCCAATCAAACACTCACCCCCAGTCAACTGATCTGGGTTTAATCCATCATCATTCTTTAGCTCACTCCACCACCCCAGTTCAGACATGGCCATATGCAAATCAGTCTGACCCTGTGCCTCATGGGAACAGTCCAGCCCGAACTGCCAAGCCATGTCTTCCCTGGACCGGAAACAAGCATCCTAGGACCGGTTTCTGGCATTCCAGCCGTCATCAGCCAGGCTTGCTTGAATCCAGTGGCAAAGTGAGCAAGGGACCCACGTCTGGGCATACCCCCGCCAACTTAGGGCGAACAAAGCGATACAAAAGGGGATGATGGACGGAGCGTTTGAGCCAATCAAACACTCACCCCCAGTCAACTGATCTGGGTTTAATCCATCATCATTCTTTAGCTCACTCCACCACCCCAGTTCAGACATGGCCATATGCAAATCAGTCTGACCCTGTGCCTCATGGGAACAGTCCAGCCCGAACTGCCAAGCCATGTCTTCCCTGGACCGGAAACAAGCATCCTAGGACCGGTTTCTGGCATTCCAGCCGTCATCAGCCAGGCTTGCTTGAATCCAGTGGCAAAGTGAGCAAGGGACCCACGTCTGGGCATACCCCCGCCAACTTAGGGCGAACAAAGCGATACAAAGGGTATGCCCAGACGTGGATCCCTTGCTCACTTTGCCACTGGATTCAAGCAAGCCTGGCTGATGACGGCTGAAATGCCAGAACCGGTCCTAGGATGCTTGTTTCCGGTCCAGGAAGACATGGCTTGGCAGTTCGAGCTGGACTGTTCCCATGAGCACAGGGTCAGACTGATTTGCATATGGCCATGTCTGAACTGGAGTGGTGGAGTGAGCTAAAGAATGATGATGGATTAAACCCAGATCAGTTGACTGGGAGTGAGTGTTTGATTGGCTCAAACGTTCCGTCCATCATCCCCTTTGTATACACTTGATCGCCCTAAGTTGGCGGGTATGCCCAGACGTGGTCCCTTGCTCACTTTGCCACTGGATTCAAGCAAGCCTGGCTGATGACGGCTGAAATGCCAGAGACCGGTCCTAGGATGCTGTTTCCGGTCCAGAGAAGACATGGCTTGGCAGTTCAGCTGGACTGTTCCCATGAGGCACAGGGTCAGACTGATTTGCATATGGCCATGTCTGAACTGGGTGGTGGAGTGAGCTAAAGAATGATGATGGATTAAACCCAGATCAGTTGACTGGGAGTGAGTGTTTGATTGGCTCAAACGTTCCGTCCATCATCCCCTTTTGTATCAAACTGGTAAGCCCTAAGTTGGCGAGTATGCCCAGACGTGGGTCCCTTGCTCACTTTGCCACTGGATTCAAGCAAGCCTGGCTGATGACGGCTGAAATGCCAGAGACCGGTCCTAGGATGCTTGTTTCCGGTCCAGGAAGACATGGCTTGGCAGTTCGGCTGGACTGTTCCCATGAGGCACAGGGTCAGACTGATTTGCATATGGCCATGTCTGAACTGGAGTGGTGGAGTGAGCTAAAGAATGATGATGGATTAAACCCAGATCAGTTGACTGGGGTGAGTGTTTGATTGGCTCAAACGTTCCGATCCATCATCCCCTTTGTATCGCTTAGTCGCCCTAAGTTGGCGGGTATGCCCAGACGTGGGTCCCTTGCTCACTTTGCCACTGGATTCAAGCAAGCCTGGCTGATGACGGCTGAATGCCAGAAACCGGTCCTAGGATGCTTGTTTCGGTCCAGGAAGACATGGCTTGGCAGTTCGAGCTGGACTGTTCCCATGAGGCACAGGGTCAGACTGATTTGCATATGGCCATGTCTGAACTGGGTGGTGGAGTGAGCTAAAGAATGATGATGGATTAAACCCAGATCAGTTGACTGGGAGTGAGTGTTTGATTGGCTCAAACGTTCCGTCCATCATCCCCTTTGTATACACTTGTCACCCTAAGTTGGCGGGTATGCCAGACGTGGGTCCCTTGCTCACTTTGCCACTGGATTCAAGCAAGCCTGGCTGATGACGGCTGAAATGCCAGAACCGGTCCTAGGATGCTGTTTCGGTCCAGGAAGACATGGCTTGGCAGTTCGAGCTGGACTGTTCCCATGAGGCACAGGGTCAGACTGATTTGCATATGGCCATGTCTGAACTGGGTGGTGGAGTGAGCTAAAGAATGATGATGGATTAAACCCAGATCAGTTGACTGAGGTGAGTGTTTGATTGGCTCAAGCGCTCCGTCCATCATCCCCTTTGTATCGCTTGGTCGCCCTAAGTTGGCGAGTATGCCCAGACGTGGGTCCCTTGCTCACTTTGCCACTGGATTCAAGCAAGCCTGGCTGATGGCTGAAATGCCAGAAGCCGGTCCTAGGATGCTGTTTCGGTCCAGGAAGACATGGCTTGGCAGTTCGAGCTGGACTGTTCCCATGAGCACAGGGTCAGACTGATTTGCATATGGCATGTCTGAACTGGGGTGGTGGAGTGAGCTAAAGAATGATGATGGATTAAACCCAGATCAGTTGACTGGGAGTGAGTGTTTGATTGGCTCAAACGTTCCGTCCATCATCCCTTTTGTATCGCTGGTCGCCCTAAGTTGGCGGGGTATGCCCAGACGTGGGTCCCTTGCTCACTTTGCCACTGGATTCAAGCAAGCCTGGCTGATGACGGCTGAAATGCCAGAAGCCGGTCTAGGATGCTGTTTCGGTCCAGGAAGACATGGCTTGGCAGTTCGGGCTGGACTGTTCCCATGAGGCACAGGGTCAGACTGATTTGCATATGGCCATGTCTGAACTGGGTGGTGGAGTGAGCTAAAGAATGATGATGGATTAAACCCAGATCAGTTGACTGGGAGTGAGTGTTTGATTGGCTCAAGCGTTCCGTCCATCATCCCCTTTGTATCAGCTTGTCGCCCTAAGTTGGCGGGTATGCCCAGACGTGGGTCCCTTGCTCACTTTGCCACTGGATTCAAGCAAGCCTGGCTGATGGCGACTGAAATGCCAGAGCCGGTCCTAGGATGCTTGTTTCCGGTCCAGGAAGACATGGCTTGGCAGTTCGAGCTGGACTGTTCCCATGAGGCACAGAGTCAGACTGATTTGCATATGGCCATGTCTGAACTGGGGTGGTGGAGTGAGCTAAAGAATGATGATGGATTAAACCCAGATCAGTTGACTGGAGGTGAGTGTTTGATTGGCTCAAACGTTCCGTCCATCATCCCCTTTGTATCGCTTGGTCAGCCCTAAGTTGGCGGGTATGCCCAGACGTGGGTCCCTTGCTCACTTTGCCACTGGATTCAAGCAAGCCTGGCTGATGACGGCTGAAATGCCAGAAACCGGTCCTAGGATGCTTGTTTCGGTCCAGGGAAGACATGGCTTGGCAGTTCGAGCTGGACTGTTCCCATGAGGCACAGGGTCAGACTGATTTGCATATGGCCATGTCTGAACTGGGGTGGTGGAGTGAGCTAAAGAATGATGATGGATTAAACCCAGATCAGTTGACTGGGGGTGAGTGTTTGATTGGCTCAAGCGTTCCGTCCATCATCCCCTTTGTATCGCTTTGTTAAGCCCTAAGTTGGCGAGTATGCCCAGGCGTGGGTCCCTTGCTCACTTTGCCACTGGATTCAAGCAAGCCTGGCTGATGAGCTGAAATGCCAGAAGCCGGTCCTAGGATGCTTGTTTCCGGTCCAGGAAGACATGGCTTGGCAGTTCGGCTGGACTGTTCCCATGAGGCACAGGGTCAGACTGATTGCATATGGCCATGTCTGAACTGGGGTGGTGGAGTGAGCTAAAGAATGATGATGGATTAAACCCAGATCAGTTGACTGGGGGTGAGTGTTTGATTGGCTCAAGCGTTCCGTCCATCATCCCCTTTGTATCGCTTTGGTCGCCCTAAGTTGGCGGGGTATGCCCAGGCGTGGGTCCCTTGCTCACTTTGCCACTGGATTCAAGCAAGCCTGGCTGATGACGGCTGAAATGCCAGAAACCGGTCCTAGGATGCTTGTTTCCGGTCCAGGAAGACATGGCTTGGCAGTTCGGGCTGGACTGTTCCCATGAGGCACAGGGTCAGACTGATTTGCATATGGCCATGTCTGAACTGGGGTGGTGGAGTGAGCTAAAGAATGATGATGGATTAAACCCAGATCAGTTGACTGGGGGTGAGTGTTTGATTGGCTCAAGCGTTCCGTCCATCATCCCCTTTTGTATCGCTTTGGTCGCCCTAAGTTGGCGAGGTATGCCCAGACGTGGGTCCCTTGCTCACTTTGCCACTGGATTCAAGCAAGCCTGGCTGATGACGGCTGAAATGCCAGAAACCGGTCCTAGGATGCTTGTTTCCGGTCCAGGGAAGACATGGCTTGGCAGTTCGGGCTGGACTGTTCCCATGAGGCACAGGGTCAGACTGATTTGCATATGGCCATGTCTGAACTGGGGTGGTGGAGTGAGCTAAAGAATGATGATGGATTAAACCCAGATCAGTTGACTGGGGGTGAGTGTTTGATTGGCTCAAGCGTTCCGTCCATCATCCCCTTTTGTATCGCTTTGGTCAGCCCTAAGTTGGCGGGGTATGCCCAGACGTGGGTCCCTTGCTCACTTTGCCACTGGATTCAAGCAAGCCTGGCTGATGACGGCTGAAATGCCAGAAACCGGTCCTAGGATGCTTGTTTCCGGTCCAGGGAAGACATGGCTTGGCAGTTCGGGCTGGACTGTTCCCATGAGGCACAGGGTCAGACTGATTTGCATATGGCCATGTCTGAACTGGGGTGGTGGAGTGAGCTAAAGAATGATGATGGATTAAACCCAGATCAGTTGACTGGGGGTGAGTGTTTGATTGGCTCAAACGTTCCGTCCATCATCCCCTTTTGTATCGCTTTGGTCGCCCTAAGTTGGCGGGGTATGCCCAGACGTGGGTCCCTTGCTCACTTTGCCACTGGATTCAAGCAAGCCTGGCTGATGACGGCTGAAATGCCAGAAACCGGTCCTAGGATGCTTGTTTCCGGTCCAGGGAAGACATGGCTTGGCAGTTCGGGCTGGACTGTTCCCATGAGGCACAGGGTCAGACTGATTTGCATATGGCCATGTCTGAACTGGGGTGGTGGAGTGAGCTAAAGAATGATGATGGATTAAACCCAGATCAGTTGACTGGGGGTGAGTGTTTGATTGGCTCAAACGTTCCGTCCATCATCCCCTTTTGTATCGCTTTGGTCGCCCTAAGTTGGCGGGGTATGCCCAGACGTGGGTCCCTTGCTCACTTTGCCACTGGATTCAAGCAAGCCTGGCTGATGACGGCTGAAATGCCAGAAACCGGTCCTAGGATGCTTGTTTCCGGTCCAGGAAGACATGGCTTGGCAGTTCGGGCTGGACTGTTCCCATGAGGCACAGGGTCAGACTGATTTGCATATGGCCATGTCTGAACTGGGGTGGTGGAGTGAGCTAAAGAATGATGATGGATTAAACCCAGATCAGTTGACTGGGGGTGAGTGTTTGATTGGCTCAAACGTTCCGTCCATCATCCCCTTTTGTATCGCTTTGGTCGCCCTAAGTTGGCGGGGTATGCCCAGACGTGGGTCCCTTGCTCACTTTGCCACTGGATTCAAGCAAGCCTGGCTGATGACGGCTGAAATGCCAGAAACCGGTCCTAGGATGCTTGTTTCCGGTCCAGGGAAGACATGGCTTGGCAGTTCGGGCTGGACTGTTCCCATGAGGCACAGGGTCAGACTGATTTGCATATGGCCATGTCTGAACTGGGGTGGTGGAGTGAGCTAAAGAATGATGATGGATTAAACCCAGATCAGTTGACTGGGGGTGAGTGTTTGATTGGCTCAAACGTTCCGTCCATCATCCCCTTTTGTATCGCTTTGGTCGCCCTAAGTTGGCGGGGTATGCCCAGACGTGGGTCCCTTGCTCACTTTGCCACTGGATTCAAGCAAGCCTGGCTGATGACGGCTGAAATGCCAGAAACCGGTCCTAGGATGCTTGTTTCCGGTCCAGGGAAGACATGGCTTGGCAGTTCGGGCTGGACTGTTCCCATGAGGCACAGGGTCAGACTGATTTGCATATGGCCATGTCTGAACTGGGGTGGTGGAGTGAGCTAAAGAATGATGATGGATTAAACCCAGATCAGTTGACTGGGGGTGAGTGTTTGATTGGCTCAAACGTTCCGTCCATCATCCCCTTTTGTATCGCTTTGGTCGCCCTAAGTTGGCGGGTATGCCCAGACGTGGGTCCCTTGCTCACTTTGCCACTGGATTCAAGCAAGCCTGGCTGATGACGGCTGAAATGCCAGAAACCGGTCCTAGGATGCTTGTTTCCGGTCCAGGGAAGACATGGCTTGGCAGTTCGGGCTGGACTGTTCCCATGAGGCACAGGGTCAGACTGATTTGCATATGGCCATGTCTGAACTGGGGTGGTGGAGTGAGCTAAAGAATGATGATGGATTAAACCCAGATCAGTTGACTGGGGGTGAGTGTTTGATTGGCTCAAACGTTCCGTCCATCATCCCCTTTTGTATCGCTTTGTTCGCCCTAAGTTGGCGGGGTATGCCCAGACGTGGGTCCCTTGCTCACTTTGCCACTGGATTCAAGCAAGCCTGGCTGATGACGGCTGAAATGCCAGAAACCGGTCCTAGGATGCTTGTTTCCGGTCCAGGGAAGACATGGCTTGGCAGTTCGGGCTGGACTGTTCCCATGAGGCACAGGGTCAGACTGATTTGCATATGGCCATGTCTGAACTGGGGTGGTGGAGTGAGCTAAAGAATGATGATGGATTAAACCCAGATCAGTTGACTGGGGGTGAGTGTTTGATTGGCTCAAACGTTCCGTCCATCATCCCTTTTGTATCGCTTTGGTCGCCCTAAGTTGGCGGGGTATGCCCAGACGTGGGTCCCTTGCTCACTTTGCCACTGGATTCAAGCAAGCCTGGCTGATGACGGCTGAAATGCCAGAAACCGGTCCTAGGATGCTTGTTTCCGGTCCAGGGAAGACATGGCTTGGCAGTTCGGGCTGGACTGTTCCCATGAGGCACAGGGTCAGACTGATTTGCATATGGCCATGTCTGAACTGGGGTGGTGGAGTGAGCTAAAGAATGATGATGGATTAAACCCAGATCAGTTGACTGGGGGTGAGTGTTTGATTGGCTCAAACGTTCCGTCCATCATCCCCTTTTGTATCGCTTTGGTCGCCCTAAGTTGGCGGGGTATGCCCAGACGTGGGTCCCTTGCTCACTTTGCCACTGGATTCAAGCAAGCCTGGCTGATGACGGCTGAAATGCCAGAAACCGGTCCTAGGATGCTTGTTTCCGGTCCAGGGAAGACATGGCTTGGCAGTTCGGGCTGGACTGTTCCCATGAGGCACAGGGTCAGACTGATTTGCATATGGCCATGTCTGAACTGGGGTGGTGGAGTGAGCTAAAGAATGATGATGGATTAAACCCAGATCAGTTGACTGGGGGTGAGTGTTTGATTGGCTCAAACGTTCCGTCCATCATCCCCTTTTGTATCGCTTTGGTCGCCCTAAGTTGGCGGGGTATGCCCAGACGTGGGTCCCTTGCTCACTTTGCCACTGGATTCAAGCAAGCCTGGCTGATGACGGCTGAAATGCCAGAAACCGGTCCTAGGATGCTTGTTTCCGGTCCAGGGAAGACATGGCTTGGCAGTTCGGGCTGGACTGTTCCCATGAGGCACAGGGTCAGACTGATTTGCATATGGCCATGTCTGAACTGGGGTGGTGGAGTGAGCTAAAGAATGATGATGGATTAAACCCAGATCAGTTGACTGGGGGTGAGTGTTTGATTGGCTCAAACGTTCCGTCCATCATCCCCTTTTGTATCGCTTTGGTCGCCCTAAGTTGGCGGGGTATGCCCAGACGTGGGTCCCTTGCTCACTTTGCCACTGGATTCAAGCAAGCCTGGCTGATGACGGCTGAAATGCCAGAAACCGGTCCTAGGATGCTTGTTTCCGGTCCAGGGAAGACATGGCTTGGCAGTTCGGGCTGGACTGTTCCCATGAGGCACAGGGTCAGACTGATTTGCATATGGCCATGTCTGAACTGGGGTGGTGGAGTGAGCTAAAGAATGATGATGGATTAAACCCAGATCAGTTGACTGGGGGTGAGTGTTTGATTGGCTCAAACGTTCCGGTCCATCATCCCCTTTTGTATCGCTTTGGTCGCCCTAAGTTGGCGGGGTATGCCCAGACGTGGGTCCCTTGCTCACTTTGCCACTGGATTCAAGCAAGCCTGGCTGATGACGGCTGAAATGCCAGAAACCGGTCCTAGGATGCTTGTTTCCGGTCCAGGGAAGACATGGCTTGGCAGTTCGGGCTGGACTGTTCCCATGAGGCACAGGGTCAGACTGATTTGCATATGGCCATGTCTGAACTGGGGTGGTGGAGTGAGCTAAAGAATGATGATGGATTAAACCCAGATCAGTTGACTGGGGGTGAGTGTTTGATTGGCTCAAACGTTCCGTCCATCATCCCCTTTTGTATCGCTTTGGTCGCCCTAAGTTGGCGGGGTATGCCCAGACGTGGGTCCCTTGCTCACTTTGCCACTGGATTCAAGCAAGCCTGGCTGATGACGGCTGAAATGCCAGAAACCGGTCCTAGGATGCTTGTTTCCGGTCCAGGGAAGACATGGCTTGGCAGTTCGGGCTGGACTGTTCCCATGAGGCACAGGGTCAGACTGATTTGCATATGGCCATGTCTGAACTGGGGTGGTGGAGTGAGCTAAAGAATGATGATGGATTAAACCCAGATCAGTTGACTGGGGGTGAGTGTTTGATTGGCTCAAACGTTCCGTCCATCATCCCCTTTTGTATCGCTTTGGTCGCCCTGAGTTGGCGGGGTATGCCCAGACGTGGGTCCCTTGCTCACTTTGCCACTGGATTCAAGCAAGCCTGGCTGATGACGGCTGAAATGCCAGAAACCGGTCCTAGGATGCTTGTTTCCGGTCCAGGGAAGACATGGCTTGGCAGTTCGGGCTGGACTGTTCCCATGAGGCACAGGGTCAGACTGATTTGCATATGGCCATGTCTGAACTGGGGTGGTGGGAGTGAGCTAAAGAATGATGATGGATTAAACCCAGATCAGTTGACTGGGGGTGAGTGTTTGATTGGCTCAAACGTTCCGTCCATCATCCCCTTTTGTATCGCTTTGGTCGCCCCTAAGTTGGCGGGGTATGCCCAGACGTGGGTCCCTTGCTCACTTTGCCACTGGATTCAAGCAAGCCTGGCTGATGACGGCTGAAATGCCAGAAACCGGTCCTAGGATGCTTGTTTCCGGTCCAGGGAAGACATGGCTTGGCAGTTCGGGCTGGACTGTTCCCATGAGGCACAGGGTCAGACTGATTTGCATATGGCCATGTCTGAACTGGGGTGGTGGAGTGAGCTAAAGAATGATGATGGATTAAACCCAGATCAGTTGACTGGGGGTGAGTGTTTGATTGGCTCAAACGTTCCGTCCATCATCCCCTTTTGTATCGCTTTGGTCGCCCTAAGTTGGCGGGGTATGCCCAGACGTGGGTCCCTTGCTCACTTTGCCACTGGATTCAAGCAAGCCTGGCTGATGACGGCTGAAATGCCAGAAACCGGTCCTAGGATGCTTGTTTCCGGTCCAGGGAAGACATGGCTTGGCAGTTCGGGCTGGACTGTTCCCATGAGGCACAGGGTCAGACTGATTTGCATATGGCCATGTCTGAACTGGGGTGGTGGAGTGAGCTAAAGAATGATGATGGATTAAACCCAGATCAGTTGACTGGGGGTGAGTGTTTGATTGGCTCAAACGTTCCGTCCATCATCCCCTTTTGTATCGCTTTTGTCTTTCTTTCTCAGGCAGCAAAGAAATGATGGATGAGTGCTTGAATTAAAATCAGCCATGGGAACTGGGCAGCATTTCAATTCATCATTTATTAAAACATCTCCAATTCTGTGGTAGCTTTTGTTTCTCACAGCAGCGAGTCAGGTCTTTGTATTTCAAGGGTGCCAGAATAATGCCTCTGCCAGAGTGGCCTCTGTGGATTTTGTTGGCTTTGCTCTGTAAAATATTACCACTCCATAAGACAAATGTGACAGAAGTTGGATTATAGCACACCACGATGAAAGCTGACCAAGACATCCGAGGAACAGCTTGAGATTGGTTTGCAAGTACCTACTAAGGGGGCCGATTCCGATTCCGGCCAGAAATCTCTCTGACCGAGCCGGACCCGGAGAGAATTCCGACTGAATTGGACCCTAGCAGTCCGACCGAACGAGTACGATGCGCACGCATGCTATCGGACTCGAGTCGGTCGGACACCCATTGAAGTCAATGGGAGCCTGTCGTACAACGCGTACGCGGGCTCCCATTGACTCAATGGGTGCGAGGCAGACAAGGGCGCCCCCTACAGCGTGTACGCGTCCATGCGCATCGTGGCGTACATGCACAGGTAGGGGGGACCCATGGGTCCCCCCTGTGTGCGACTCGCGCGCCTACGCATACAGGGGGGTCCGACGCGGACCCCCAAAGTCCGGCTCCGACAGCTTTTTCAAGCCGGACGGTGCGAGTCGATCGGACTGCTCGCGGCGCACATCGTACTTACCCGGCCGGGAAACGTCTCCATAGCGCGGTGCGAGTCGTGTCCATGCGAGTCGGTCGGAGCGTGTTGAAGCCGCGTTCGAGTCGGTCGGCGATTTCGTGGGTGCTTGCATCGTACTCGCTCGGCCGGACCCGCGTACGATTCGGTCGGGAAACAGGGCTCCGAATCGGATCCGGTGAATCCGAATCCGATTCGGAGCACTACCGGCCGAGATCGGAATCGGACCCTAAGTGTCTGTTACCATACTGGCTGATATACCCCATGCTACATCCACTGGTCCTCATTTTCAACCCTCTAAAAGAGATGAGAAGGAAGAATTTCTGCTATTCCTGGGAATAAATGCTAAAAGACTTGTCTCAACTTTCCCCAGACTCTCTGATTGACAGAAGGAGTCACTTGATTATTGAAAACAATGTCACAGACAGCCTCCAAGGGTCAATGTAATAGTATTCTGATGGGGCAAAGGATGGGATGCGAGCTGCCCAATGAAGGTCTGCTGCCCAGTGGAAAATATTCCTGTTAACTGGTGAAGAACTGAAAAACCTTTGTAGAACTGGTGCTTTGCTTGAGGGACCTACATTAACAGCAATCTTAGCATAGATTGGGTTCATTGGAATCTGCCCAGAGGGAACCAGAAAGAAGACGTTTGTTAAAACTGTCTTTACTTGCTTATTCGTCATTTGTGGCACAACAACAGTTTTGGAGAAAAAAATGCAAACTTTTGTAGAGAAAACGGTATCTGTTAAGGATTTAGAAGAGTAAGTGCACCCAGCATGATTCATCCAGGAAAGACACAACCTACCAAATATGCAGAGATCCTTGCCTCCCACATGATTTTTATCTTGCAAATGCTTGTGTTCTAAACCTTTTCATAGAAATTATCTGTAAAAATTGGGTTGTTGGTTGACTGGGTGTGAGCCCTTTTCAAGCAGAAACCACAATCCTTGTCAGGGTAAGGCACCAGCAAATCCCAAATTAACCTGTGCTCTCCCCCCTGGTAGATTGGCACAGAGCAGTCAGGATTAACTTAGAGACAATATGTAAACTATTTGTGCAACACTTTAAGCAGTAACACCGTGTAAACACCACACAAAAAGGAACCCACACCAGGTTACAAAAACTGAGTTGAATTTAATAAATAAAACAATGCCAAAGTGACAAAAATCTAAATAGTAGAACTGGAAATTTTGAATTTTAAAGTTTTTAGTAAAAATAGCACAAAATGTCGTAAAGCGCCAACTATGGACATCTGGTCACGCGAGACCGGGACAAAGTCATGAGTTGAGGCTGACCACGATGGAGCGCAGGCCGGCTACTGAGACCCAGTTAGACCCTCTAGACACAGTACCTTTAACACGGGTTTGCGGAGAGTTCCATGGATCTGCATCAAAGATGCATCACACAGTTGAGGCGATGCGTCAGTTCCGAGATGCGGGCAAGGCTGTGATGCGAAGGTCTGCGTTGTCATCAAGGACCCGTCAACAGTGTTTGTGATTCAAAGTCCAACATTGAGGATGCGGTGCGTAGTCGGAGCAATGTGCCAATTACTTGGAGCTTGCCAGGGAACAATGCAGAGTTGGGCGTCGTCGAAGCTACCATCGAAGAGGAATGCAAAGGCTTGCGTGAGGATGCATTGCGCAGTGGTGGTTCTGATGTGGCGATGGGCTGTGATGCAGGTCTTTGCAGTGGGTCCAATCCACGCACAAGTGGTGGTGTGTCAGTTCTGCTTGGGTTTGCGCCATACAGCCGAGAAGATGCTTCAGTTCCGGTGGATCCACAGACTGGCAGAGCACCTTAGGCCCACTTCTAAGTGTCCAGGACTGGGGTGGCACCACTTGGCAGGGTAAACTCAAAGATGACAGAGTCCAGGTGCAGATGCAAGGTCGTGGAAGCCTGTTGTGTCCCTGAGGCTTTAGATCGGGAGGCCAGACAATTAGCCCTTGGAGTCACTCTGGGGTCTGGGTTCAGGCGATGTAGGTCCAGTACCTCTCACCCAGGCAGGAAGGCAGCAGGTCAGCACAGCAAAGTAGGAGTCCAGCAGAGTGGCGCTCCTTCAGCAGCCCGACATTCCTTCTTCCTGGCAGAGTATCCACAGGTCCAGAAGTGTATTGAAGTGGTGGTGTCTGAGGTCCATCTTTAATACCCCAGTACCCTGGTTCTAGAAGGTGAGAGAAGCTGCTAGGCAGTGGCTTTGAAATACATGGAAATTCCTGCGTCCTCTGCACTAGTTCCAAGGTGGCTGGAGTGACAATGCAGTTTTGTTAGGCCCTTTGTGTGGAGACAGGACACAGCCTATTAAGGTCCCCCCATCTTGCAAGCAGATGGCCCAACCAGGCACACCTAATCCTCTATTGTGTGACTGTCTGGGAGGAATTCACAAAGTCATCTGTCAGTTACACCCAGTCATGTGACCTAGGCACAAAAGGGCTAAGGGCATAAAAATGCCAACTTCCTAAAAGTGGCATTTTTTTAAATTGTGGTCAAAAACCTGACTTTACCATAAATAGAGCTCTTCACCACAATTCTAAAGACACCTACCATGAACTGGTCATTCTTCCGATTTGAAAATTACACTTATAAAATGTAATTAGGCACCGCCGATGTTATCCTATCGGAGAGATAGACCTTACAGTAGTGAAAAACAAATTTAAGAGTTTCCACTAGGAGGACATGTAAAACTTAAAAGTATGAGTCCTTACCATTTAAATCCACTGCCTACAGTAGGGGTGACTTACGTGTATAAAAAGGAAATATTTGGGCCTTGCAAAAGGTTTATTTTGCCAAGTCGCAATGACAGGCTAAACTTCACATACAGGCTCTGCAATGGCAGGCCTGAAACATGGTTACTTAAATGGGTGGCACAATCAGTGCTGCTGGCCCACTAATAACATTTAATTTACAGTACCTGGGCACATATGCCATTTGGGTATAACCCAATATTACCATGTTCAGAGGAGAGAGCACATGCACTTTAGTGCTGGTTAGCAGTGGTAAAGTGCTCAGAGTCCTAACACCAGCAAAAACAAGATCATATAAAATGTTGCAGGAAGGCATAAAGTATGACCACTGCAAGGCTGATAGGTCTAACATTATCCAACTTCTGCCTCAGTGGATTCAGATTCCTAGTTTCATGAGTTAAACTCATTTGAGGTCTGAAAAGATTTCTGTATCCTAGGACAATATGTTTGTCTGAGCTAAGCCCCAAAATGTAACTGGATGTATGCACTCACAAGTGAGCTTCACTTAATCCCTAGGACCACTTTACAATTTTGAGGACTTCCTTGATTAACATTGAACTGTTGGTTAGACATTGTTCAGATGCACCAATTTACCAACTTTAATATCTCTTAAATTTCTGCACTATTTTAATTAATTTTAATGTCATTTTGTATATTACATTTTACAAAATTGACCATCATGTAAACTTTAATGTTTTGATTTCAGTAAATATATCATTGTTTGGTTAACTGGTTGCAGATAAAATCAGTCACAGATTTCTATGGAGGATTAGAACATTGGAATGTTGAGTGCCCAATTGAAAACAATGTGGCTTCTAATGGCTGGTAGAAGCCTGGTGCATCAGCATTCCAATGTTTAACAAAAGCCTCACAGACCCGAGGGGATTTCATCTCCCTCAGGCTCAGTGAGGGCTTTGTTTTCAAATTAGAACATTCTGCCCCCTATGGGCGGAATGTTCTAATAGCCTTAGAGCCCTCCATAGCGGGCTCTTCCGGCTATTAAAGGCCCACTCTCTTGTTTAACGTCGAAATGGGCCTTTAATGGCCGGTAGAGCCCGCTACATCGGGCTCTAAGGTTATATTATCTTGCTTCTCAGGCCAAATTACCAAAGTAGAGCTAAGTATGTCCTTGGAGTAACTGATTTACCTTCTGAGGATATTTCTGTTTAGACAGTGCTGGAGCTTTGGCATAGCTGACATCAAAGGTGTACTGGTTTTAAACTAAAGACTTCCAGTTGGTTTCCTACAATGAATGAAACACAACCTGATCATCTGACACTGTCAGAGGAGAAATCATGTTTCTGTTTTTCTTTTTTGATGGATTTCTTATGTCAAACACATAATAAACTAAATAGCACTTCGGCAATGTTACAAATACAATTAGGAAATCAAAGATAGGACACTGCTCATTATGTCCCTCAGATTAGTACATTGGCACCTGGTTCAAGAGAGCTCTCAATTCAAAACACTTTGCATAAACTACAAGCTCACAGCTGCACTCCAGACTCCCTAACACACATCCTTCAATACTAGCAACAATCAAGGCAATTAGATTGACTTCACTGACACTACAGACCATTGACATGCCTACACAAATTTACTATTCCCACTGCAGTCAGTGCAACAGTAGGGAAAGTGCTGGATTGCGAATGGGTAACATTTACTATTCCTACTCTAGTCTGTGCAACAGTAGGGAAAGCGTTGGACTCAGGAGAGGTAAAATTTACTATTCCCACTCTAGTCAGTGCAACAGTAGGGAAAGTGTTGGATTGTGGAGGGGTAACATTTACTATTCCCACTGCAGTCTGTGCAACAATAGAGAGAGAGAGCATTTCACTTCAAACAAATAAAATATTTTAACAACTTTCATACATAACAAAAATATAAATATATAAATATGAAAATGATATATATAAATTTTAAAAAATACATATTTATTACAATGTTTAATAAATATTATGAATCAAATTAAAATACCTCACTATAGTCTCACAATCATAGCAACTAATAAATATATTCTTATTTACAATTAAAAAGCTTAATACAATTAAGACATAACATAATAAATAGCACAATTTTTAATAAATGAATAACTATTTTTACATTTATTATTACTTAAATAACTTTCCACCCCATACTTCTACAAACTAAACTGCAAACACCTAAAATATATCTTACATAATTACACATTTGAAATAATTATCAATAAAACAGTTAACAATAATTAACTAATAATACATTAATTATATTTAATTAACTTCCCACTTTTATGCCTACAAACCCAACAACCCACACCTAATATATCACTTACAAAATATCTTAACTACATAATGTACATAATTAATAATCCATTAAACAATAATAATTAACTAATAAATTAATTATATGTAATTAACTTCCCACACTCTACCCCTACAAACCAAACAATCCACAAATGATTCAGAACTTAAAAATAGAAATTAATTACACAATTTACATAACTAATTATCAATTAAATAATTAATAATATTTGTTTTAAGTAATTATTAAATAATTAGAATTAAATTACTTCCTACCCAATGCCCCTACTAACCCCACAACCCACTTCTAAAAACGTACATTTATAAATGTCTCAATAATTAATTATTATTCAACTACAATTAATTCTAACATAATTATTCATTAATTATAATTAATTTACTTTCCATCCTGTACCCCTATAAACCCTACAACCCACCACAGCACTAAAAATTACAGTAAACTATTAAATTGAATTTAAAAATGACAAGAAAATTTACAAACTATGTTAAAAAACATTTACAATAATTATACAAACAATTTATAACATATGCAATAAAAATATATCCTAGAGTCATCATCGCTTTCTTTATTTGATCCATTTAAAATACAGATCAAAAAAGTACAGAAGTACGTATAAAAAAAATAGAATAATAAATGTATCAACATATTGACACAAAATCCATTTCTAGGTACAAAGTCCATTTCTGGATATAGAAAACACTGCAAAGAGGCTAGGGTTTGGCCGTAACTAGTCAATACATTAATAGTTAAAACTGTAACGATTTATGTACGAAAACACTTCAAAGTGCCAATTTATAAAGTGCTAGGGCGCAATGTTTTCCTTCTTCTAAAACAGGCCCATAAAAAAGAAGCTATTGAACAGCATATAAAAGGATCGGAGAATCTCTTTAAAAAATAAAGTGCTACACGACATTGCTTAAAATTAAAGCATCTTAAAATAGGGAGAATGAATCTTACACATTCTTCTTTGTAAAAACGACAAAAAAACTATGTGGAGGTCAGACTGCTTTGAAACCTTATCACAGGGGCAGGGTGACAAATTAGAGTGGCTAAACTTCTTTGCAAGAAAGCCCAACAGAGGGATTAAATTCATTCGGAACCTTATTAAGATGTATCTATGCTGTGGTATTTTAATGATTCCTAAATAAGAATACTCCCCCACTGGGATTGAAGGTATTTGTTGATAAAGTGTAACTAATTTCTTTGCGCTGTTAGCTTCCTGTCAGTCAAAGGCAGCCTTATTTAGGTAGGTGGTCTTTAGTTCATGCTTTGAGATCTTCCGGCATGCACTAGGGTCATCAAACAATTCTCTAAGCCCAAGTGCAGTCAAAGTTAACTTCACATACTGAAGCCAAGTAATTTTATGAGAATTATGTAGATTTAGGCAATTTTTTATTATAGAATGTGTTAGGTTTACCGTGTCCCTGCGCCATATAGAGTGCCATAACATGATTGGTGCTAGCTTAATACAATCAGACACATAGGGCAGTCCCAGCTCTATGTGACAGATATAATTTGGAAAAGATCTGGGAAGCGAGATTATGCTCTTGAAAAATCTGTCTTCCAATTTTTGAAGTTGATCTGCAGGCGCCATGCCCCACACACCTGCCCCATAGGAGAAGGTGGATACTGTCTTTGCTTGATAAATCATTTTTATTGGTTCGAGAGGTTTTGATCCTAGCTTCCTAACAGGCCAGAGATTGCTCCCAGACTCCTCTCCATCACTCGGGCCCTGTTCTCTACCATGCTTGACCAAGACTGTTTTTTGTCAAACATGACCCCAAGGTACAGGAAGGACTCTGCCACATCCAATTTCCATGTGCCAATGAGGAAGTGGGGTGTTCTTGTAGCTGTAGGTGCCCCTGTTATGAGGACGAAGGATTTGGATTCATTGACCCACAGATCCAGAGAGGACATAAAGGCTGCATATTCCTGTATTAAATGCTGGAGAGCCAACCCTGTTCTAGCTATTAAGAGTGCATCATCCGCGTATACCAGTATTGGTACTTTAAGGTTATCAAAAACAGGAACGTGTGGTGTTGACCCCTTGAGGGCTGCCTCAACCCCATTGGTGTAGATTGAAAATAAAAAAGGGGCGAGGACGCATCTTTGTCTGTGTGTGCATTCCCCGTTTTTGCCATAACGAACGGAGGCTGTTGCGCTGGCATACAATTGGCGGATGAAATTTATTATTGCAGCCTCAATCCCCATAGTCTCCATTAAGTTCCATAATTTAGAATTGGTCACAGAATCGAATGCAGCGGTAAGGTCCATAAATGCCATAAAAGTCTGGCCTCCCTTTGCTCTTGAATATTTATCTATTGTCAAGCTTAGATTGAGGCCCTGGTCTCTTGTGCCTCTCCCATTATGAAAACCATACTGCACTTTGATCAATATATTCTTCTCCCTGGCCCACTTCTCCATCCTGTGTAACAATAGACGGCCCATAAGGTTTGCGGTTGTATCCAGCAAAGAAATGGGTCTCTAGTTCTGGGTGTTCTCTTTATCGACCTTTTTAAAAATCGGTATAATTATACTGGCCTTCCATGATACTAAGGGGCCATTTCTTGCTATTGCATTGAACACATTTGTTAGCAGGGGGGCCCACAGGTCCTGATATATTAAGAAAAGATCGATGGAAACCCAATCTGGACCCGAACCTTCCCGCCGATACATTTCCCTAGCCCAGATTTTATCTCATCAAGCATACATGTTAGATGCTCTGTCAAGGGAAGAGTCGTGGGGGGGTATTCTGTAGGTATGGTATCCGCCGAGCTGAATATCCACTCAAAATGGGCCACTCACGCTTCTTCGCCCACCTGAGCATCCAACGTGGGATCTGCGGGATTGTTGAAAAAAGGGGCGTTAATTGCCTTCCAAAAATCACTACTGCTTTTTAGAATTGCTGCTTTTTCTAGATTTTCCCATGCCTCTTCTCTCAGGACTCTCTCCCTTTACTACCTTGCTTCTAGATAGTTTTTCCGGAGGGACGAAATCAGGGCACTATTTCGGAGTTGTGCTTTAAGTGCTATATGCAATGCTTTTGAGGATTGTGTGCAAGTGTGATTGAACCATTGATTTGATGGAGCTTCATTTATTGGTTTAGGGCTAGTCAGGGCCTTTTTAACTTCACCAAGGAAGTCCACAAAATGAGGTATAATTGAATTGGCAGAGCTATCAGGGTCCAGGCAGTTTAGCACACTCTCCTTGCTGTTAGTTATAATTAGCGGAACTAATTTAGATTTATCAATTTGGCTCCATTTTAATTGGTAGCCATTTTTCCTACCCAGGGTTGGTTTCTGTATTTTTTGTATAGGCATGCTATTTCGTGGGGCCATTGCCAGTGTAGTAAAAAGGATTATGTGGTCACTAAAACAGGAAAATTGATTGTCAACTTGTTCAATAGTACCCTGGAAGGTCTCTGACACCAGTACATAATCAAGGGTAGATTTGTACTCATTTCGGAGGAAGGTGTTACAAAGATTACCCGTTATAGGATTAGCCTTGTTGGTAACTTTCAGATTTCTAGCAATTAGCATTTTATTTAGGCTGTTGCCATAATCATTGTAAGTAAAGTGACGGATAGTGTCCCCCAGCTTATCCTCAAGACCACAAACCTGGTTTAGGTTCTACTTACATGACTGGGCATTGAAATCTCCTACCCACAGGATGTTAACACCTTTCTTTTGGGAAGCTCTATTTATTTTGTTTATCTCTGCATCTAAGTGGACCACTACTTCCTTCATATTGCCCCCAAATTGTTATTATAAAAAATTACTAGCAGCCAGTCCCAGTCATTATCCCCCTCGACCAGAAGAAGGTGGAAATGGGGGCTCGGCATTGGAAATTCTTGATTCTCAATAGCAGAGTGTTTGAGATCAAGGCCAGTAGCCCCCCACCCCTGCTCTACCTGAAGGGGAAGGCAATGCCTCCGTTTGGAATGAGTGAAACCCGTCGATAAATATGGGATCAGTCGACCACGTCTCTTGTAGGCATAAGATGTCCAAATTTTGCCAGTGGGGGTTACCCAGCTTTGACCCAATGCCCGACACATTCCAGGAGCCTAATTTAGTGCTTACTTCATCCCCCCTTAGATGACAATCAGGGATTTTGATTGCACCCGGATTGTTAGCCCTGATTTCCAACTCCCAAGGCTGGGCTGAAGCCTCCCCTCATAGTTAATCACAAGATTCCAGGTCTGTCAAGTGGGTTAAAGGCTCAAATCTGTTTGCTGCCTTCAGCCCACTCAGATCCATGTGTCCTGGTTTTACATTACCAACCAACCTTATGCTCAGTGCTCTGCTAGCCATTTTACAGGATGGTAAGGGGTTTCTGTAAAAGTACTCCAACTGGAGTGCAGAGATCTGTGTCCTTGATAGAAATTCATCCTGCAATCGGTGGAAAAGGGACCTTGTAACATATTTATTGTTAAAATTTACTACTACATAATCCCCCTGGAATGCTTTGATTGAGGGTCCCACCCATCCCACTCTCCTGGCCATAATAATGTGCCTAGCCAAACCCTCAGTACTTCCAGAATTTGCAAGATGGGTATTTAGCCAATGGAGTGATTTATCCATGAGTTGGGCTGTTGTCTCCCTTTGCCCTTTTCTAAGCACCGGGACATTTACCAAGACTAGCGGGGAAGCAGCGGGAGGGAGATCTAGTGACTGATAATTCTCCTTGGTTTGGAGAACTTGACCTGTTGTATGCCCCCTATCTGCGTCTATCATTTGCACCCCCCTGGGGTCATTTGAGCCATATAGGGATTTGGTCTACTTGTGGCCAAGTTCCTGCCCCCATAAGTTTCACCTGCTGGGTCAAGGAGACAGAAGATTGTGGATCTGTAAGGAGTTTGGTAGGAGGGGCAACGACCGCTGTCAAGACCCTGTGGGTTGGGACTAAAGACCCTGCTGTGTAATCCCTTTGAGCAGGAAGTGCTCCACCTTGGCTGAAAGTGGGTGGAAAGGCCATGCCTAATGGGCTATTTTTATCGAAGGAAGCTAGTCTTTCCTCTATTTTTGTAAGTCTATGTGTCAGTGGGACAAGAAAATCATTAATCATATTTTCCAGTCTCAACCAATCAATTTCGTTGTTTAAGAGTCGAGAGGACTTCATGGTGAGGGGTTGAGGCTTACTCCTCTCGTCTTCTGTAGGCATCCCACTTCTAGTAGCTCTCATGTTTCTGGTAATTTTTTGTTTTTGCGCCCTACCCCCCTTTTTCCTCTTGGCTGCAGGCTGGGCAACTGGGTCAGATGGGGGAGGAGATTTTGGTTCAGGTTCCGAAACAGTCACACGAGAACCATTTGACTGGGCAGAAGGACGTTCCCATCTCGACCTTTCCGAGGGCTCAGAGGGCACTTCGGTTAAAGTTTGAGATGGCTCAGGATTTCGCCTACCCTCCTCAAGGGCGAGCCGATGCTCGGTGAGTTCTATCTCCTGGGATAGCACATTTGTGGCCCATAATAGAAAGGCATCTAAGGTGTTAACTATTGCCCCATCTCCATGATAATTTGTATTCTTCCTCTTACCCATTTCTCTCTGCACTCATCTTTGCAGTCCAGCGGGTAGTGGTCCTTTTTCGTGATCTACTTGTCAGACGGGGGGGGCTCAGCCCAGCCTCCTCCGGCCTCTGACGGGCATGGATGGGCCCGGGTTTTGCCCAGGCACGTTTCACGCCACGGGCCGGCATCGCGATTTTAAGCGCTTTTGAGAGCGCAGGGGAGCTGACTTCAAACTTGAGCTCAGGGCATTGTACAGTCCTGAACAATGTATTCGCAAGGTTCTGGCTGCATGCTTGTTAGTTGGATGATGAAGTGTGTCGTCACAGATATCTTGCCACTTTGCTCCAAATGTTCATGTGGCATTGGAAATGACTTTGATCTTTAGCCTGGTGTCCTCTGCGAGCTAATGTAGCACTTTCTAGACTGTCTGTAAGTGGTTTTGGATTCTCAGGCTCTGGGATGCCACGTGTGAGGTCATGGTGTTTGAACTGAATCTTCACTGAACAGTTGGATCCATTGGGAATCGTTTAACCGGCCACCCAGAAATATTTAGGAGACGGTGAATAGACGCTCCAACGGCACCGTTTGGACCCACAAACATCTAAAAAACTCTGTCAGACTAAGGAACAACGAGTTCCGGAGCTTTAAAAATGAATTAATGAGCGCAGCATAAGCAGGTTCCATGATTTCTCGTTCAAAAGGATATAAGATAAGAATACTGATAAGCTCTACAATCATCTGATTGAAGATCCTTCAGCCCCCATATTTAGTTCTTCCTCACTAAAGAATTCGACCAAGTCCTGGTCCTGAAGAGAACCCCCAAACAAATATAGGGTTCAGAAACGCGTCGACCACATACAGCCAGCAGTAATAATTGCGAGTTAATTTAATTGCTACATTGTACAAATAAGGCATTTGGCCTGTTGTCCTTAGAGCACTGTCTGGTTGTGTTGTAAGAGGTTGTAGCATGATAATATCATTAAGTAAGCCTACACCGTTACTTCTTTTCTTGCTTCGTAAATGAAGGACTGGTCATCTATTGTTATATATTTGTTGTTTAGTGTTGTTCACTCATGAAATGTTAAGTTTACTGTATTTATGTGATTATGTATTGTAAATCTTATTGTGTGACAACATGTTTTTTGATATGAACTCAATTTAATTTATTCCCAAAACTTTTTCTAAAATAAAAAAGTAAATGGTGAAATAAAAACACTAAATCAGGTAGATATATATGCAGGGTTTATTCTAGTTAAAAGGTTGCGTTCAAACACTTGTTGTGTTTCCAAAGTATCAGTGGTCTAGTTTGAACGCGAAAACAGACCCTACCCCTATTTTTTCGAAAACGTGTGAGGTCATGAGCATGAGTCATAGTTTGTGCAGCTCACTATAAATGATGTATTCAGTAGTGTTTCGGTTTTGCATTGTAACTATAATGTCACTTTAGCAGTAGATTTGTTTATTGGAACATGCACATACATATATCTTACATTCTATCAAAGATTCTCACCCACTTTGCTTGTGCACCAGTACTTTTCAATCTCGTGTAGTCATCGTTGAAGGTGTCTTCTTGTCTAACGATAGAAAAATACATGAGGTTAGGCATGGCAATCATAGCCTAAAACATATTTCTAAAACGCCAGCAGTACTTTGGGGAATGCATCCGTTCTTTGGATATTTTGTCATCATATAAAGGTCATTTTAAATATCAAAGACTGATAGAAAATATGAAGTATTACATTCAAAAGGAATTTATGGAAGGCAAACTTAGCAGAAAAGCCTAACGAAGGAAGGGATTTTTGAATTTCAAAATCAGAATGAGGGGAAAAGAAACGTTCTTCAGCAAACAGGTCCTTTTTTCGAGTCTCACTGATGTCAGCAGATGCTTCTTCACATCTATGAACAACATCAAATATCACTTTTTAGTTATCAGTGAGGCAAGATAGGTGTTTAGATCACCTTGACGCCTTGTTTTATTATGACACGTTTAAGACTCTCGTTTTGATGATTATGGTTTCCAACCTTATTTGTTGGTATTATAACCGCCCTGATCGGAAATATACCCCATGTGAAATGTTTGGTTTTACTGTGTGAAAATATTAAAGTTTCCAGACTAGGAGAGTTATAAAATGTTGTCAGTGATCACATCTCTGCTACGTTATTAGATAACTGAGTTTTATAGTTTGCAGGAAAAATATTGATCCCATAAAATGAAACAGCTTACAAACGCTTGCTTTATTGCAAACAATTTTCTGACTACAAAACAATAAAACAAGCTATTTGTCTCAGTGATGTGATCCTGGGTTTACGCCTTTTTGGAATAGTTTAACTTACCACCTCCCACAGTTCATCTTTCCAACAGATCATTGATTCATAAATGTCATGAAGAAAAAACATCTTATTTTGTTTTCTAAGGTGCCCAGAGAGCCCTCTGCGCAGAGCTTTTGCATGGTCCTTACTTGACAGAATTCAGTGGCGCATGTATGAACTTCTGGGCCCGTATCATGAAGGTGTCCTCTCCCGCAGATCACAGCTGGGCACCCATATTAATAATAATGACTCGCATTTTCTAAAGTGTATACAGTTAATTCGACACATATACAGGAAAATAATATACCCTTCCACTTTAAACCATTTACCAAATAGCACTGAGTGAGCGGGTGAAAAAGTCACCCGGTCGTCATTTGGGAGATTGCTCCACCTCAGGGAAGTCTGACACTCTTAACTTTTCTTCCTTCTCTCCACCATCCTTTCAGTCTTTTGTCTATCTTTTTCTACATCCTTCTTTCTTTTTCTCTCTTACTTACCTTCCTTCGATCCTTTGTGCACTTTTTTTGATGCACCCATCTATGTATCTTTATCTATCCTTCCGTCTTTCCGTCTTTCTTTCTTTTTATCCAGTCATTCTTCTCTCCATCCTTCTTTGATTTTTCCTTTCTTCCTTCTTCATTTATCACCATTCCTTACTTCTCATCATCCATCTATACTTCTTTCTTTCCATCCATCCACCATCCTTCTTCATTTTCATCCATTACTCTATCTTTCTTCCCCATTCATTCTTCCTTTCATCCATCCAGGCATCATCCATCCTTCTCTCCACTCATCTATTGCTGCATCCATCGATCTCTCCATCCACCTTTCCATCCATCCATCCGTCCATCCCTGTATTCACCCATCTATCCATCCACTCTTCATCCTTCTCTCTGTCCCTCCTATCCAACCGTCACTCCCTCTCCTCCTTCCACGCCAACATATCATATTAATTAGCTTCTTGGGAACCAGAGTGTTGACCAAAGTCAAAAGACCATAAACAACAACAACATAAAGGTTTCATGTTACAGAGTGCTATACAGTGACTCCCACCCCCCTCCCCTCAAGCTGCCAAAGTGAAGGGTTAACAATGGCTCTGAATCGGTATGTCTCCGAGTGAGTGCCCTCGCTACATACAGTACAGCTCGACAACAGAGAGAGGCATTGCCTCCCTCTGTTTCTCAGTTGTCCTACATACAGGAAATGCATGCATTTGGAGGAATTCCCAATTACATGTATGTGCTTTAGACACTTTAAACACATAAAAACAGGCACTCAGCTCTGTTCTGACCAAGTAAAACTGTTAATGGTATACTCATGGAAATCATATGCACACTGTGCATGATAGGGGCATTAATGTAATGCTTATCGAAGGCTTTCTCAGAAAAACGCTCTATTTCGTTTCTGTAGGACCTCCTCTCCCGGCAGCCAAACTGACTGTTGGCCACGAGTCTCACCATCATCCAATCCAAAGTTTTAATCCCACAACATTTTATATATATTTGATGATTTATTTATAGTCAAAATATTGCCTTGTGCTCCTTGTGGTCAGCTCCATTACACAATAGCTTGAATTGGATTTGTGTGGAGGGTAATTTTGCTTTCTGAAGTTAAAAAATGAGCTAGACAGCACTTTATGCAAGCCCTAAATAAATATTCAATAATTTGAGTTTAAGAAATGATAGCGCGGATGTGGGGCAGAATTTAAATAATGTGGTTCTTACCATCAAGATCAGGGTTAAGCCCCATTCCCACGCTGGCTTCAAAGTACCACTCACTTCAGGTGACAGATCTTTGCCTACGTATTTTGAGCCAGGAGCAATTTCATCATCATAAGTTGAATCTAAATGACAATTCTAATACTCAGTCAATGATGAGAGTTTAAATTAGTTTTAAAGTTTATTTCTCATTAAGAGGTTAGTAAGATTTTTTTTATCAGATTAGTCAATAAATTCAAGTTAGTTTACAGATACCTCATGAAATATGGTTAGAACAAATCAGCAAATAGTGCATCTAGCGTGTTCCATAAAGAAAAAAGACCCTATTCTAAAGAACAGGGCCAGAATTTAGAGTAGGTAGAACTCATGAAGAGTTTGAATTCAAAGGAAAAGAGTGATCTAAAGAGAGCATAAAGCTCAAAATCTAATTTAAGCTGCTGAACTTCCCATTAAGGGTACTTCATAAAACTCATCTGGGTGCCAATAATTTAAGCACAAAGCTTACAGTTGCAGTAGCAATCTGTCAAAATCGAGCATCAATAATAAGCCAAGGAAAGAACAGCAGCAGTAGCCACAAGTTTCAAAAAGGGACAAATGATTGGGTCTCTGGAAATAGCTGGATGGAAAAGCATTGCTCTACACTAGGAACACGCACTAATATAAAAGGCAAAAAAGTGTTACAAAATGTGTAGCAGGTCTGTCCTTCTTGGATCCAATCAGGCAACAGCATTCACCTGAGAGTGAGTTCAGCTCTTCCTTTCCCAAGAAATAACACGGAGCTTGAAAAGTTTTATCACAAAGTTTGTAACAGACATCTTATGTACGTACCATTTTGATTCAAAGACCTCCATTCCCATAAGCATTAAACACAATATAACCTTCTAATGTTAATGTTTCATCGCGTACACAATGCACTATGTTAAAGAAAAGAAACATCAATTTGCAAAATACTGTTTAGTAATGCATTTTATTAACATGAACAAGAAATACTGTTTTAAAATGTGCAACTATTCTATTCAAGCATTATGGGAAGTATGGGGTAGATAGGACGTTTACCTTTGTCAATCAGATGTTTCTTAGCAAAATATAGTACATTTGTTAAACTGGAACATTCTGCAGTTATGTTGAATATTTGTAAGCATGTCACATTAAGATCAGATCTCTAAATTCCATTGTGCACATTTCAACACTGTCAGTTCACTTCTAGCTTAAAAGAAAACTTGCATTTAAGCATTTCTGCGGCCTATACGAATAACTATATCTGCCTAGTGCAGTTTGCAAGTTTAAAATGTGTGTCATTTCACTTTTAAATTTTATGTAAATCATTGCACATATAGCTGTTACTCTAAATAATGTCCATCTTAATTAGCGTCTTCAGAAATATGTTTATCTTAGAAGATTTAGCAAAAGAAAATAAAGTTATAGTTTTTCACTTATTTTGGTTCAGAATGGTAATATTTGACAAGAACATAGGTAGATAATTATGTACATGGGTAGCTATGTATGTAGATATTGCCTGTACTAAAATAACGTAACTGCCTCCCTCCGGAAGGGAGAATAACATTCAAGTTAATATACATCATACAAGACCATTCACAATCAACACCCAGACGATCTAAGAGTCTTTCTTCAAATCTCTGGTGGTTTCAAGAATTTGAGTCATTTTTGTAAGCTTAGGCTGGAATCCCAAAAATACAGCTCCTAAAAAGCTGACATACAGTTATTTATTGGTCTTGTTCCTGCCATTTGAATTTGCTACCAGTTGATCTAAAATGCTATAAAGACCTCCTCCAATTTCACAAGAGGACTAAACATACACTTGTTTAAAATCTATCTGAATTAATGTCCTCCATTGACCTCCTGCTTATTCTCTTCCACATTGCCTTCTTCAATCTCCTTATCATCCCTGATGCCAAAGTCCTGGCCTTCCTACCCTTCATCTCTCCCTATCTTCACACCCTACTCTACTTCTACTCTTTCTCCTATCATAAAACAATAGCTAATTTCTACTTGAGCTCTCTCATTTGAAGTTCTCCTTTTTATTATTCACTCTACCTTGGTCTTCCTTTAAACCCTTTCACTTCCCACACTTGAATTTCCATGGTGCTACTTCCTATTGTTTTGTCTTTCTCTATCCCATATCCTTATCACTTCTACCCCAACTCCTGCCTTAACATTTGTCTCCTTTGTACCTGAAATCACTCTACCTCATGTTTTAACCCATAGGGTTAGTAGTCCTTATAGGTCTCCCTAATATCTAATCTCCTAAACTCTCTTTGTCCTTTCCTTTTCTACTCCAACTTTCCAATGTGACATGTAGCTAGTGTGAACTTTTTTTATTCTTTAAATTGTTTACTCTATGCACCATACTGTGACTGAACCATTGTCATTATCTTTTCACCATTTTGCCCTCATTGGTTGCTTGCTGGTTGTATGTCAGGGTTCAACCCAAGCCATTTGTTTTATGTTGTACCACACATTTGAGTGGCACTGTAGAATTACCCTAACCTTGTGCCAATTTTAAAAAATGTAAAAAACAAAACTCACAGAAGCCAGCGCGGCCCTTTGGATTCCCGTGGGAGCACCACGGGGGCCGCGCTGGCTCCCTCAAGTGTCTCACAGGATAGGATTTTTTTTTTAAAGTGGGGTGGGGCCTGAGTGTCTGTGATGGGTTGACACAAACAGGTGAAGGCTGTGTGCGGGGGTGGGTCGGCTGCTCATGGAGGGTTGGGCGCAGGGCCTGGACACACAGGGAGTTAGCTGGCTGCAGGGGTCAGATGCAGGGCCTGGTCTTACGCATGGTAATAAAATATTACTTTACATTAAAAGAGCAAACTGCCACTGTGTGGTTATATTTAGGTCAGACTTTCCATAGGAAGAGCATTTTTTTATTTTGCTAATACTTTTAGTGCTGTTTGATGAATCTTAACAAAACTTCCCTAAAAAAATTCATCCACTTCAGCTCCTTCCTGGAAAGTTTCTTGGTGATCAGTGTGGCCATAGGCCGTGCACACTGGGGGTTGACCAGTGGCATGGGGTCGAGCCAACATAATGGCTATAGAAGTTCACTGTGGGGGTTTGTCACCCGCTGAGGTTGGATATGGTAATAAGATGTTAATTTACATTAAAAAACAGAAATTAATTGAAACAACAAAGGTTAAGGTGACAATATAGTTAGGTATGGTAATATCTAACTTTGGATTAAAAAGCAAGAAACCCTAACTTTATATAAAAAAAACTAGAAATTCACTGAAAAAGCAAAGGTTAAAGTGGCACGATGGGTGAAAATGTCCGTCATAACGTCATGTTTTAAATGCAAAAAAACACTGACATTCATCAGTTATAGTTTTCTTAGCTAACTGTAACTTGTGCTCCTGCTATGCCTTGCTAATGACATAACATATCACCTCACTCATGACAAGTTCAATGATGTCATTGATGACATCACTGATGAGATCTCAAATGAAATTATTGATGACAAAACTGATGACATCTAACCTATGCTATCCAAACGACTCTATAAACTTTGAAACATGAAATCATGTACTAAATGGTGCAGAATCATATTAACCACAAATTACCATATACACACACAAAGTCCCTCAGCTGAACCAAAGTCTTCCTATGCACAGCCTTCCCCCTGTACTGAACACTTTGTGGGTAGCCAAACTCATGTGGGCAAACAGCCAGGCATGAGTGGGAAAGCCTGTGCTGAAGATGAGCTTTGCCCTGTGAACAACTTTTCATGGAGAACCCATTCCATCAAGACACCTATGCCCCAGTATATGTCCAAGTTCCTACTATGCACAGCCTTTCTCCTGCACCGAGTCCTTTGCAGAAAGCCGACCTCTTGTAGGCAATCAACCACACTTGCATCATGGGAAAGTATCTATTGCAAACAGTTTTTTCCCTGTGCAGAATCACTCCACGCCCCTCTACACACCAAGGCCACAAAGGTGGTCATAGCCCTACTACAACCAGCCTTTACCCTGTACCGAACACTTTACAGATAGACAACTTCTATTGGGCAATCAAGCACACATGGGTCAGCAACTACCTGGTGCATACAGTTCTCATTCCTCAGCACAGCTTTTCATGCAGAGACCATTCCGGTCAGACACTAAAGCCCCTTAGGAAAGTAAGCACCAACTATGCGCAATTTTCACCCTGTAGCAAAGCTTTCACACAAGTCTGCATGTCATCAGTGATAGCAACAAAAATGGCAATTTAAAACTGCACACACAGGCTCTGCAATGGCAAGCCTGAGACATGTTTAAAGGGCTACTTAAGTGGGTAGCACAATCAGTGATGCAGGCCCACTAGTTTGAGGTATGTTACCGGTGGAGGTATGTTTTATTAATTAGTTACTGGAGCACGTAGGTTTAAGTTTTTTTTTGTATTATTGTTTTTACACAGTATTGGTATTCACCACATATGGTTCTGTTCATTTACTTCACAGTATTTTTAGGGAAGTTGTTGTGAGTGGGAGCATGTGCATGGAGCACATTTATTTAACACTGGATTCAAAAGTCGGGCTATAGCATTTGGCTTCCATTAGGCGTTAGTGGAAAAAGCACGTTTTTGTGGGATGGAGTACATGTAATTGAGTGTAAATGCAGGGTCACAAAATGCAGTATATAGGTTGTTATGCTGGTTGTTATAGCCCTAAACTCAAAGATCGAGTTTTTAAGCATTTTTAACATTAGAGAAGTTGCATGTTCATTCTATTTTTATGTTTTTTGCTGGAAGATATGTGGTTTTCATGTGATTCTTTTCTCAATGTAGTCACCTCTGAGGAAGGGCACATTTGCCGATATGCATTGGGAATACCACCTTGATGTTGAATTATATGGGATTGTGAACCTTTTGTGTCTTGGAGCAAAGCCTAGATTGGCACTCGTTGAACTACTGGAAAGACTGAGGGATCATAAAGTCTTGTTAAAACTTGGATTACTTTGGAATAAATGGGTTTAAAACAGGAACTTACTGATTGAACGTTTTTAGGAGTTAATCTTAGGCTGTACCAAAGACAATTAATTGGATGAGGAAATCTTGAATGTTTTTTCACTATATAACGTCTTTTAATAGAGCCTTAAGTACATGCCTATTATTAGAGTGGCTTGTAGTCCTGTCTGTGTGGTGTATCTTGACTGTTTCCAGAAAGTGGATGTGTATGTAGGTTAAACGCTGTTTTTGCATGGCATAGTTTAATTATCTGTGAAATGGGCCGGTATTCTGTGTCTTACCATAATTCCTTTGATATAGGAGGACAACTGTTGGAAGGCAAGGAATATTCTGTAAATAAAATAGGTTCATGGGTGAAAAGATTTATTGCAGTCATAGTGCACAGTGACTTGCGAGTCCTGTGTAGTAATTCTAGATGTAGATTGTTTGTGATGGCCAGTAGGAGCCAACACAGAGACTTTTCGGTGTGTTTTCCAAAAGATGCATCAGAAATGGTGGTAACTGTGTGACTCTGGTTGACTTCAATTGTGTGGCTATACTCATAGTTCCACATAGAGAATCTAATATATTTTATGTTGTCATCTCATCTTACTGTCTTTTATATGCTAGATTTCCCGCTTATGCATAAATGTTTTAATCGTTAAACGTTTGGAAGATCTAGATTTGTCAATGCGGCCTTTTGTGTGGGCACTATAATGTTATATTACATGATGGGTTTAATCAGATAAAAATGAAGCTTTTTGATCACTAGTGTTTGTGAATAAATGAGAGTGCAAGTTGTATAGAGCTAAAAGCCTCTATCTTGTCTTCTATCTTTAACCACTCACCAATTCATAATGATGTGCTTGGCAGACTTTCAGAGAAGAAGTATTTTGAGGTGCTTTGTAGAATTGTTGAAGTTTAAAGTAAGATGCAGTAATACCTCTGTGTAAGCTTGTCAAAAATCAGAACCACTTTGGTCACAAAAGTTGAGTAGTCTCCTGCTACCTTATACATCACAAAATGACAGAAAGTCACACAGCTCCAATTCAAGTTAAAAATAATATTATGATAGTTGGCATATGGCATTTTAATCTGCATAGTCTTACGTTGTATATTTGCATTCAGCCACTTTTAATGTTCGCTTTCTCAAAAGGGCAAATGCCTTTGTCGATATAATCACAAATAAAATCTCTGGCCATGAGCTCAACAACATTTCCACTGGCAGTGAATTAACAAACTGACAGAAGCGCAAAGTCACAGTGTTTGCTTCGGCAAAACGGTGTTTTTCAATGTACTGAACCCTTTATACCAGTTGGAAAAGTCTTTCCAGCTAGCCACGCAGGTTCTGCAACTTATTACACAATTATGAGGGGCTTGAGTATCTCTTTTACGATGAGACTGATTAAGAGCATCAGTTGCATTGCTGAATAGGTTGCCAAAAGTCGGTGCACAATTTTCACCTACTATTTTGTGAGCTACTCAATGATACCTCAGGACCCAAGTGAGAAAACGTTAGTTAATAAAGCACTGATAAAAGATGTGCTCTTTAAGAAAGAACATGGCTCATTCACTTCATATGTTGAAAGAGGTTATGCTCACACGTTTATTTTCTATATCAGTATGTGGTAAGAGTACTGTATTTACTAGTAATGTGAATAACATGATGGAGTATCCTACTGAAATGCAGAAATTATACAGGGCATTATCGGGTGGGAAACACGCTACACCACGGAGGGGTGTGTGGTGCTTTGACGTTGCTGTGATCCTATATGGGACGCGTTTTGGTGTCTTGTGTTTGTAACCTGAGAGGTGTATCTTGCCTTGGTGCACATGGCTAGCAGTGTGAAGGAAGAGGAGGCGTCACAGAATGGCACACAAAAGGAGGAGGAAAGGAAACAAGTAAAAGAAGCAGAGATGTATGTATCTGTATGGTCTGTGTGATAAGTAGTCCAATTTGGGGCAGGGGGACTAAAACAAATAGGCCTACACCACACCCATCTAGCCAACGGAGCCCTGAGGCTTTGTGTGTGTACAACCGAAAAGGGGCTTTTCAGAGAAGACATAGTCATTTGTATAGCAGCATGCACAAAAGGAGCCCTGAGGTGATGGGTGGGTGTGTGTGTGTGTAGTCCAAAAAGCGGGTAATCGGAGATGATTTAGCCTGAACGTGCTACATTTCAGAAACGTCATGAAATGTGGTACTTCTATTTCTAATTATAATAATGATTTTTTAAACGTGCCAAACACAATTGTTGCTAACCTGTTTAATTTTGTGTCAAATATACAAATCACATCAGGGACCCCCAATCTAGCTGGAATTTGTTTGGGAGGTGATTTTAACGTTAAGATTTCAGGGGTGAATATATCAGATACTCTTTATGCACCATGTGTAAATCTGTGTAAAAGGGGGACAGAATTAGTTGATTATTTGTTAAACTAAGAGTTAGTAAACGCGATGGACACTGCAGCTGTAAACAACGATGACAGCCATTTAATACCAACGTTCAGAGGCCGTGGCTGCGCCTCAATAATTGATTACGTTTTTATATCAGCCACGTTGGAAGATATTTTAGTTAGAGCAGAGGTTATACCGACCACATTTGGGGACCATAACCCAACTTCGGTCATGTTTAGGGTCACTCCTAGAGCCAATCCGATTGTAGAACTAGGAGCAAGTAATTTAACACCCTCGACCAATAATCTAAGACTCATTTGGAAAGGTACCGACAATAGTATTGTGTTTCAGAACATGGTAACAACTTATCGGTCACTTGTCGATACCTGTCTGTCACCTATGGACGTTAACCCCGAGGTAGTAACAGCTTTTGCCCACCTATGCACAGGTGTTAAACAAATTATCTCAAAACCCATGACACCCAATAATTATAACATCAAGTGGTTTAACAGTGATTGCTCAAGGGCCAATAGAGAGCTTCGCGCTGCCTTGTTATCAACACCAAGGGATGCAAGCCTTGTTAGATAACTGAGGAAATAATATAATAAAGTGGTTAAACAGAGGAAAGATGAGATATTAAAAGATCATTGGGATAATTTGTCCAGTGCCGCTAATTTAAATAATACAAATGGGTTTTGGCAATCTGTTAAAAATATGAGATCTATGGGTCACAATTTAACACCTCTGAGCTGTAACATAACAAGTGAAGCCTGGGTAGCACACTTTTCCAAAATATACACAGCCCCTGCTCAGAATGAGTTTCACATAGATCTCCAAGCTGCCACATGAGTCCAGATATCTATAACAGAAGTTGAGGAGGCCATTGATCAAAGCTCAGGAAACAAGGCCCCTGGCCCGGATGGGCTCTATATTGATCTTATTAAGCATAAACCAGAATTTTGGGCACCGCTTCTGCTTAATGTTTTTAACAATCTAACATATTCCCATATCCCCAGCACATGGTCAATGAGTACTATAGTCCCAATTTTTAAAAAGGGAGATAGGTCTAACCCTAGTTGCTACAGACCGATCTCTTTGATCGACAACACACTGAAGATACTTGGGCGGGTTTTATTTAATAAAATCAGGAGTTGGGCTGAGGATGAATGCATTTTAGATAAATGTCAGTTGGGTTTCAGAAGTAGATTGGGTACTGTAGAGCAATGCCTTAATTTAAATTTGTTAATCGGTAAATACACTATAGCTCGTCAGTCCCCAATCTACCTGGCCATCATGGATCTTACCTCAGCATTCGATTTTGTAAATAGATCGCGTCTTTGGCAATGTCTTTTAAATTATGGGCTGGACGAGGCTTTAGTATATTTTTGGCCTATTTACACAAGCACTTGGGAGCTAGGGTGAGGATTAGCAGGGACGGGGCAGTATCGGGGAATATTGTGATCGGCAGAGGGTCAGGCAGGGATGCGTGCTGGCCCCTCTGCTCTTCATCTTGTACATCAACGAGCTGAATAACGATCTGTCCAAATTGACCAAGGATGTCCCTATGATTAATGGTAAAATGCTTCCCGCCTTACTGTACGCAGATGATGCGGTCCTAATGGGCCGCACTCCTAATGCACTGCGCACTTTAGTTGGGGGTTTTGTGGATTTTATGAATAAGCTGGACCTTTGCACAAATTTAAAAAAATCATTTTTAATGAGTTGCGGCCCCAAAAAATATTCTGTAAATGTAATTAATTCTGGCTTTGAAAAACTATTATGTACACGCACTTTCCCATACTTGGGCGTGGTATACACAGATAATGGTTCCTGGGTTGCCCATTTGGCACACAGCAGGAGTAAATTTATAAAAGCAGTCAACTCGATTCTGTCTCTCCCTCAACCAAGAAGAACTGAGGTAGTGCTATCCCTTTTGAAAATATATAAAACTCAGTGCCTACCGACCGCAACATATGGAGCGGAAATTTGGGGCTATGCAAATTGTAATAATATCCAGGTAGAAGAAAATAGATTCTGTCGGAGAGTTTTGGGGGCACCGATCAGTTCTTCCTCTTTTGTTTGCCATCGTGAGTTAAAATTACCATTTATTGAGGATTACATTAAGACCCGCCCAGTGATCTTCTGGATCAAAGTGTGGCAAAATCCAGCAGCCACATTGACTAGAGACATTATAGTTGACTGTCTTAAGTGTAATAAGGGCGGAGATATACCTTGGTTGGCGGCCGTTAAGGCTAGCCTGAGCATTGTAAATCTGCCACACATTTTCACAGACCCAGGAAATATGGCAGGCATTAACAAAAAGATTATCCAGGGGGCCCTGTATGCTCACTATGCCAACCTGAGATATGAGCTAGTAATTTTGAAACCCTCAGTTGCCCGGTATATAACTATGGTAGATGCAGTTGGCCCCTCCACAAAATTCCCAGCTAGTTATCTCTTAAAGGCGACTAATCGCTGGGAACGAAGCCTGCTCTTTCGTCTTAGGGCTGGTACTTTAAAATATTTACTTTGTTTTCCCCTAGGTTTTAATATCAATCTCGAGCAAATGCATTGCCCTTGTGGAAATCGTGGCAGCCAATCTTTGTTACACTTTTTCTTCTTCTCTGACTTCTATAAAATATATAGTAAGCAGTTGTTGATTCCCTTTTTTAAGGCTCATGATATTACTGATTTTAGGGAAGCATATAGGGAGATTGTTATGCTCAATGGGGAAAATTTAATTTTTCGCGTCTGTACGTTCTTGAAATTGGCTGTTCGTTCTCGTGCTTCTATGAACACAGTATAGACAGCTTTTGCTGTATGCCAGGCATTTGACTCAATTAATATGCGGGCCGCATATCTTATTAATTTTATTGTTTTTTACGTGTCAAAGTGTCCGCTTTTTAATATTTTATGCTTGTTACATTTTAAATATTATATCTTATATTTCCTCTGAACTAATAATTAATTAATTGAAGGCTTATGTCTGTTTTGTTGAATTTATTTTTGTACTATATATATAATTCCGTGTACACATAATAACATGTTTATTGCACTTATTGACTTTTAATCATTAATTATGTATGCATTGTGCTGGTTTTATCTTGTACTTTTATGGATATTTTCGTATCCGAATAAAGAATTAATTGATTGATTGATTGTGGTACTTCTATTTGTTAGAAATCAATAGCATGTGGGGGCTCAAGCCCATTCAAGACAATATGGCAACCATCTCAAACGCTGAAAAGCTCCACCCAACTATTTTTCAGCAATCATTTCAGCACTGGAAATTAGATTAGGAAATCATGTCAATGCAGCACAGTTGATTTATAATAATTTACAACCCACCATTGGAAATTATAAAATGTTACTCCAGCAAAAGAAGCACTGATAAAGCCAATAGAACTTGATTTGAATAGTGAAGTGCTTTTAACTTGCCTGCAAGCTTGTTGTTATAGGAGTTAAGCAAGATACCAGCAAACTCTACTGAATATGAGTATAGGCTGCTATTTTTCACAACAAATCTACAGCCTATAAATTCCTATGAGTAATCTTACAGAGTTTGGGGAAGTTGCGGATTGAACCTGTATGTTGGATGGTGATACAATGTGTTAGTGAGGCTTAAGCTTGGCCACAGCGCTCAAAAGTCACTCTTTTATGTCATTACATTTCTCAATATGTCACTGTATCAAATGCTACACTGTCATTAGGACTGTTTTGTGTGCCATATCAAGCTATGTGATGTCCTGTGATGTTATGATTGCACCTTAGGTCACATGATGTCATGCTCAGTGATATCCTTATTTTAATTGATGGTTTTGAATTTAGAAAAATCCTAACTCTTTGTAGTCTCAGAATGTTGCCAAGTAAGAACTTCATCTATTCCTGCTAGCCCGAAAGAAGCCAAAGTTTGGGTTTGCGTCTCAGCCCCTCTTATGCACCCACAGGCACTGAAAGACAGGGGAGGACTTGCTGGGCAAGCCCTATTAAGTAAATAGCTCAAATCTTAGCCAGTTTGGCACCCTCTACATGTAATTGTGAGAGATGAAGCAGGCTACTGCTCTGAGAGCACAGAATGGATCAGCTCATCCCATGTTACTCTTCTGTCCCCACCCCCTTATGAGAGTACAATACTTTTTCTTACATCCCTGAGACCCTTGCTCTTTCTACTTTAAATGAAGAAGCATTCACCTGCCCTTTCAGAATTTCTTTCTAGACAACGCACAATCATGTAATATAACGACTGCAATAAGTAGTAGTGCAAGGGCTAGGATATAGAGATGAGTTTACAAATATAATTCATGTTCAGGCTATTTTGTCTACGCCTGAGTGAATTCTTAATAGTAGCAATCAAGGCAAGACTGGTCAAAGCCTATTCTGAGAAACCTAGAGACCACCCTTTAGGGAAAAGCAGAATATAGGTTTAATGTTTTAGCTCAGAACCTTCACCACACTCAAAGAAATATATAAACAGATTGAAAAGCCATACATCATCCTACCGTATATGGTAACTTGCCAGTCCAATTCCTGTACACTTTGCAAGATAATAGAATATGCAAGACTGTCACGGATCCCCTGGGGAGTGGGCCCCACAAGCTTCATCCGACATTGACTCTGTACTCCTCGTTCATGCACAGGACTGGCCTGACCCCTTTAAGACTGCTCCGGTACCATGGGAGCGAGTGTTGTCAAGCGTGACGTCGGATACTCTCCTCCTGTCGGAAGGCCCCGCTGGGATGATAAGGGAGGAGCCGGAACCAAGAAGGGGAGAAGCCGGAAGACCGATTGGAGTAGAGGAACGTGGAAGTGAACCGGAGGGGAAGCAGCTGGATTCCGTATCGTCCGTCACTCCTGACTCCCGGGAGAAGAAGCCGGAAAAGGACCCTACGTCAGGAGGCCCACGTTTCCACGCAGTCGCCCCGCCACGCTCCTGGAGGAGTGTGGCTGGAGCAGGTACGTCGTCGTCTGCGGGGGCTATCGTTTTTACGGGGTGGGAACGGGTAGGGCTGTGAGGGGGGCACCGCTTTTCAGTATTCTTTTGGCACAGGTCACGGTGGTTCTCGGTGATCCCCTCGCACCCCCTCTTCCCTAGTCGAAATAGCTCC